>JABXJD010000262.1:315000-470000 GCA_013375575.1 Percina caprodes | reverse complement strand
TTATGCACTCAGGCAGCTGCAGAGTTAATGCCCATTCAGGCTGATAGCCGGGGTATTATGTCGACAGAGCTTGAACTCCTCTCAGTCTGTCCGCTCGGATCGAAATGTCCAACATGTCAACCCCACTTTAGTCACTCTGACAAGCCAAGTCACCCCAGAACACTCACCCCTGCCCTGTAGGCTGGCTAGCTGCGTATCATCAGTGTTGTAACGCGTTACAAAAGTAACACAATTAAATGTGCTCTAAGTGATGTTAGGTGACTTCTTGTTGAGATTCTAAGTATTTTCAAACAAAACTGAGACTAGCTCGCCCCTCCCTCCTCCTCATCCCGTCCCCTGCCCCTCCCTTCTGCCCCCAACTCCCACCCCCAAATTCTTCTTGTCGGTTATTGACGGGAACGCTGGAACACTGTTGGTGTATACTTCGTGGTGCAGGTTTGATTTTGTTGCCGTTTGTAGACCCTGGGCTGTCTACAGAGACCGCGTTTTTTACAGTGTGTTCAGGGGACAGGCAGCTAGCAGATAGTGAGGAGATGTTTTTTACAGTGTGTTCAGGGGACAGGCAGCAAGCAGATAGTGAGATGTTTTTTACAGTGTGTTCAGGGGACAGGCAGCTAGCAGATAGTGAGGAGATGTTTTTTACAGTGTGTTCAGGGGACAGGCAGCTAGCAGATAGTGAGATGTTTTTTACAGTGTGTTCAGGGGACAGGCAGCTAGCAGATAGTGAGATGTTTTTTACAGTGTGTTCAGGGGACAGGCAGCTAGCAGATAGTGAGATGTTTTTACAGTGTGTTCAGGGGACAGGCAGCTAGCAGATAGTGAGATGTTTTTACAGTGTGTTCAGGGGACAGGCAGCTAGCAGATAGTGAGATGTTTTTACAGTGTGTTCAGGGGACAGGCAGCTAGCAGATAGTGAGGAGATGTTTTTACAGTGTGTTCAGGGGACAGGCAGCTAGCAGATAGTGAGATGTTTTTACAGTGTGTTCAGGGGACAGGCAGCTAGCAGATAGTGAGATGTTTTTACAGTGTGTTCAGGGGACAGGCAGCTAGCAGATAGTGAGAGATGTTTTTACAGTGTGTTCAGGGGACAGGCAGCTAGCAGATAGTGAGATGTTTTTACAGTGTGTTCAGGGGACAGGCAGCTAGCAGATAGTGAGATGTTTTTACAGTGTGTTCAGGGGACAGGCAGCTAGCAGATAGTGAGATGTTTTTACAGTGTGTTCAGGGGACAGGCAGCTAGCAGATAGTGAGATGTTTTTACAGTGTGTTCAGGGGACAGGCAGCTAGCAGATAGTGAGATGTTTTTACAGTGTGTTCAGGGGACAGGCAGCTAGCAGATAGAGAGGAGATGTTTTTTACAGTGTGTTCAGGGGACAGGCAGCTAGCAGATAGTGAGGAGATGTTTTTACAGTGTGTTCAGGGGACAGGCAGCTAGCAGATAGTGAGGAGATGTTTTTACAGTGTGTTCAGGGGACAGGCAGCTAGCAGATAGTGAGATGTTTTTACAGTGTGTTCAGGGGACAGGCAGCTAGCAGATAGTGAGGAGATGTTTTTACAGTGTGTTCAGGGGACAGGCAGCTAGCAGATAGTGAGATGTTTTTACAGTGTGTTCAGGGGACAGGCAGCTAGCAGATAGTGAGATGTTTTTACAGTGTGTTCAGGGGACAGGCAGCTAGCAGATAGTGAGATGTTTTTACAGTGTGTTCAGGGGACAGGCAGCTAGCAGATAGTGAGATGTTTTTACAGTGTGTTCAGGGGACAGGCAGCTAGCAGATAGTGAGATGTTTTTACAGTGTGTTCAGGGGACAGGCAGCTAGCAGATAGTGAGATGTTTTTACAGTGTGTTCAGGGGACAGGCAGCTAGCAGATAGTGAGATGTTTTTACAGTGTGTTCAGGGGACAGGCAGCTAGCAGATAGTGAGGAGATGTTTTTACAGTGTGTTCAGGGGACAGGCAGCTAGCAGATAGTGAGATGTTTTTACAGTGTGTTCAGGGGACAGGCAGCTAGCAGATAGTGAGATGTTTTTACAGTGTGTTCAGGGGACAGGCAGCTAGCAGATAGTGAGGAGATGTTTTTACAGTGTGTTCAGGGGACAGGCAGCTAGCAGATAGTGAGATGTTTTTACAGTGTGTTCAGGGGACAGGCAGCTAGCAGATAGTGAGATGTTTTTACAGTGTGTTCAGGGGACAGGCAGCTAGCAGATAGTGAGATGTTTTACAGTGTGTTCAGGGGACAGGCAGCTAGCAGATAGTGAGATGTTTTTACAGTGTGTTCAGGGGACAGGCAGCTAGCAGATAGTGAGATGTTTTTACAGTGTGTTCAGGGGACAGGCAGCTAGCAGATAGTGAGGAGATGTTTTTACAGTGTGTTCAGGGGACAGGCAGCTAGCAGATAGTGAGGAGATGTTTTTACAGTGTGTTCAGGGGACAGGCAGCTAGCAGATAGTGAGATGTTTTTACAGTGTGTTCAGGGGACAGGCAGCTAGCAGATAGTGAGGAGATGTTTTTACAGTGTGTTCAGGGGACAGGCAGCTAGCAGATAGTGAGATGTTTTTACAGTGTGTTCAGGGGACAGGCAGCTAGCAGATAGTGAGATGTTTTTACAGTGTGTTCAGGGGACAGGCAGCTAGCAGATAGTGAGGAGATGTTTTTACAGTGTGTTCAGGGGACAGGCAGCTAGCAGATAGTGAGGAGATGTTTTTACAGTGTGTTCAGGGGACAGGCAGCTAGCAGATAGTGAGGAGATGTTTTTACAGTGTGTTCAGGGGACAGGCAGCTAGCAGATAGTGAGATGTTTTTACAGTGTGTTCAGGGGACAGGCAGCTAGCAGATAGTGAGATGTTTTTACAGTGTGTTCAGGGGACAGGCAGCTAGCAGATAGTGAGATGTTTTTACAGTGTGTTCAGGGGACAGGCAGCTAGCAGATAGTGAGATGTTTTTACAGTGTGTTCAGGGGACAGGCAGCTAGCAGATAGTGAGGAGATGTTTTTACAGTGTGTTCAGGGACAGGCAGCTAGCAGATAGTGAGGAGATGTTTTTACAGTGTGTTCAGGGGACAGGCAGCTAGCAGATAGTGAGATGTTTTTACAGTGTGTTCAGGGGACAGGCAGCTAGCAGATAGTGAGATGTTTTTACAGTGTGTTCAGGGGACAGGCAGCTAGCAGATAGTGAGGAGATGTTTTTACAGTGTGTTCAGGGGACAGGCAGCTAGCAGATAGTGAGGAGATGTTTTTACAGTGTGTTCAGGGGACAGGCAGCTAGCAGATAGTGAGGAGATGTTTTTACAGTGTGTTCAGGGGACAGGCAGCTAGCAGATAGTGAGGAGATGTTTTTACAGTGTGTTCAGGGGACAGGCAGCTAGCAGATAGTGAGATGTTTTTACAGTGTGTTCAGGGGACAGGCAGCTAGCAGATAGTGAGGAGATGTTTTTACAGTGTGTTCAGGGGACAGGCAGCTAGCAGATAGTGAGGAGATGTTTTTACAGTGTGTTCAGGGACAGGCAGCTAGCAGATAGTGAGGAGATGTTTTTACAGTGTGTTCAGGGGACAGGCAGCTAGCAGATAGTGAGGAGATGTTTTTACAGTGTGTTCAGGGGACAGGCAGCTAGCAGATAGTGAGGAGATGTTTTTACAGTGTGTTCAGGGGACAGGCAGCTAGCAGATAGTGAGGAGATGTTTTTACAGTGTGTTCAGGGGACAGGCAGCTAGCAGATAGTGAGGAGATGTTTTTTACAGTGTGTTCAGGGGACAGGCAGCTAGCAGATAGTGAGGAGATGTTTTACAGTGTGTTCAGGGGACAGGCAGCTAGCAGATAGTGAGATGTTTTACAGTGTGTTCAGGGACAGGCAGCTAGCAGATAGTGAGATGTTTTTACAGTGTGTTCAGGGGACAGGCAGCTAGCAGATAGTGAGATGTTTTTACAGTGTGTTCAGGGGACAGGCAGCTAGCAGATAGTGAGATGTTTTTACAGTGTGTTCAGGGACAGGCAGCTAGCAGATAGAGAGGAGATGTTTTTACAGTGTGTTCAGGGACAGGCAGCTAGCAGATAGTGAGGAGATGTTTTACAGTGTGTTCAGGGGACAGGCAGCTAGCAGATAGTGAGGAGATGTTTTTACAGTGTGTTCAGGGGACAGGCAGCTAGAAGATAGTGAGATGTTTTTTACAGTGTGTTCAGGGGACAGGCAGCTAGCAGATAGTGAGATGTTTTTTACAGTGTGTTCAGGGGACAGGCAGCTAGCAGATAGTGAGGAGATGTTTTACAGTGTGTTCAGGGGACAGGCAGCTAGCAGATAGTGAGATGTTTTTACAGTGTGTTCAGGGGACAGGCAGCTAGCAGATAGTGAGGAGATGTTTTTACAGTGTGTTCAGGGGACAGGCAGCTAGCAGATAGTGAGGAGATGTTTTTACAGTGTGTTCAGGGGACAGGCAGCTAGCAGATAGTGAGATGTTTTTACAGTGTGTTCAGGGGACAGGCAGCTAGCAGATAGTGAGGAGATGTTTTTACAGTGTGTTCAGGGGACAGGCAGCTAGCAGATAGTGAGGAGATGTTTTTACAGTGTGTTCAGGGGACAGGCAGCTAGCAGATAGTGAGGAGATGTTTTTACAGTGTGTTCAGGGGACAGGCAGCTAGCAGATAGTGAGGAGATGTTTTTACAGTGTGTTCAGGGGACAGGCAGCTAGCAGATAGTGAGGAGATGTTTTTACAGTGTGTTCAGGGACAGGCAGCTAGCAGATAGTGAGATGTTTTTACAGTGTGTTCAGGGGACAGGCAGCTAGCAGATAGTGAGGAGATGTTTTTACAGTGTGTTCAGGGGACAGGCAGCTAGCAGATAGTGAGATGTTTTTACAGTGTGTTCAGGGGACAGGCAGCTAGCAGATAGTGAGATGTTTTTACAGTGTGTTCAGGGGACAGGCAGCTAGCAGATAGTGAGATGTTTTTACAGTGTGTTCAGGGGACAGGCAGCTAGCAGATAGTGAGATGTTTTTACAGTGTGTTCAGGGGACAGGCAGCTAGCAGATAGTGAGATGTTTTTACAGTGTGTTCAGGGACAGGCAGCTAGCAGATAGAGAGGAGATGTTTTTACAGTGTGTTCAGGGACAGGCAGCTAGCAGATAGTGAGGAGATGTTTTTACAGTGTGTTCAGGGGACAGGCAGCTAGCAGATAGTGAGGAGATGTTTTTACAGTGTGTTCAGGGGACAGGCAGCTAGAAGATAGTGAGATGTTTTTACAGTGTGTTCAGGGGACAGGCAGCTAGCAGATAGTGAGATGTTTTTACAGTGTGTTCAGGGGACAGGCAGCTAGCAGATAGTGAGGAGATGTTTTTACAGTGTGTTCAGGGACAGGCAGCTAGCAGATAGTGAGATGTTTTTACAGTGTGTTCAGGGGACAGGCAGCTAGCAGATAGTGAGGAGATGTTTTTACAGTGTGTTCAGGGGACAGGCAGCTAGCAGATAGTGAGGAGATGTTTTTTACAGTGTGTTCAGGGGACAGGCAGCTAGAAGATAGTGAGATGTTTTTTACAGTGTGTTCAGGGGACAGGCAGCTAGCAGATAGTGAGATGTTTTTACAGTGTGTTCAGGGGACAGGCAGCTAGCAGATAGTGAGGAGATGTTTTTTACAGTGTGTTCAGGGGACAGGCAGCTAGCAGATAGTGAGATGTTTTTTACAGTGTGTTCAGGGACAGGCAGCTAGCAGATAGTGAGGAGATGTTTTTACAGTGTGTTCAGGGACAGGCAGCTAGCAGATAGTGAGGAGATGTTTTTACAGTGTGTTCAGGGACAGGCAGCTAGAAGATAGTGAGATGTTTACAGTGTGTTCAGGGGACAGGCAGCTAGCAGATAGTGAGATGTTTTTTACAGTGTGTTCAGGGGACAGGCAGCTAGCAGATAGTGAGATGTTTTTACAGTGTGTTCTGGGACAGGCAGCTAGCAGATAGTGAGATGTTTTTTACAGTGTGTTCAGGGGACAGGCAGCTAGCAGATAGTGAGATGTTTTTTACAGTGTGTTCAGGGGACAGGCAGCTAGCAGATAGAGAGGAGATGTTTTTTACAGTGTGTTCAGGGGACAGGCAGCTAGCAGATAGTGAGGAGATGTTTTTACAGTGTGTTCTGGGGACAGGCAGCTAGCAGATAGTGTGGAGATGTTTTTTACAGTGTGTTCAGGGGACAGGCAGCTAGCAGATAGTGAGATGTTTTTTACAGTGTGTTCAGGGGACAGGCAGCTAGCAGATAGAGAGGAGATGTTTTTTTACAGTGTGTTCTGGGGACAGGCAGCTAGCAGATAGTGAGGAGATGTTTTTTACAGTGTGTTCAGGGGACAGGCAGCTAGCAGATAGTGAGATGTTTTTTACAGTGTGTTCAGGGGACAGGCAGCTAGCAGATAGTGAGGAGATGTTTTTTACAGTGTGTTCAGGGGACAGGCAGCTAGCAGATAGTGAGGAGATGTTTGCTGTATGTGACGAACAATGTTGTAGCCTAAAAAACATGTCTTAGACATCGCTTAGAGCACCTTTAATGTAATGTATTCCTTTTGCCATACTACAGTCATTTAAGGCACTACAAAATCAATTTTGGTAATGTTATACCCGTTAAAACGCATTTTAACCTGGAATTAGGTGGTGTTTTTAAGTTTATTTTATTGTTTTTTTATTCACCAACACTGCCAAACAATTTTGCACCGGAGGGAAAAAGACAAAATAAAAATAATTGCTGAAACAAAATATTATAAATACCTAAATTAGGACACTTGGATTGGATAAAGATGAGACTTAAGATGAGCCTCCCATTGTGAAATTCACCAGCTATAATCTTAGCTGCCAGGTCACACTTCTGCGGTCATTTTGGTAAAAGTAGCCTCGCATGTCCAGACCTTCCTCCACAGCGCTGCAAAGGAGGGTCTAGCTAGTCCACATAGCATTCCTGGATTTAAGGTTTGTTGTCATTTCTTTATACCAATCACAATTGTCTTGGGCTGCGCTATGGGCCTTTTAAAGAAGGTATTCTGTGTGATTTTAGGCCTTCCAGAAGCTTTGCAATGCATCCTGGAACTGCAAAGGTGTTTATGCTCGTTGGAGAGGTTTTCTCTTCAGTTCTTTGGATCAGGTCCAAAGCTATGTTGGTACGCCTCTAATACCGTGGCATGAATATGAAGCTATAACCAGCTCTTAATTTCATTCTGTCCAAGTTAAAGACTGAGTGCCTTCAGCATGTCAAAAAGTTTCTAATGAATACATTATATCTTGTTTGTTTAATTTGGGCCCAAAAAGAAATGTGAAAAACAACTAGAGGTGGTTTTAGATGGAATTACTTGCATGCTGGGACTATTTCTTGGCCGGTGAGTCTTGTTGTCACTGTGAGGTTGCCACGCAACCAGCCGGACGCTAAGCTAATCGCCTGCTGTTTCTAGCTCTATTATTAGTGTACAGACGTGGCCGAGGTACTGATCTGCTCATCGACACTCAGCAAGAAAGCACTTCTTTCCAAGATGTCTTACTCAGCGTACAAGGCGATTGTATTCTAACAGCACAGAGGTCACAGGTTGTGGTGTGTCTCACTGCTGAGAGTTTATGTATCGCAATCTGGAAATCAGGATGAAGACGGCCTGCAGTGTTCACAGATTGAATACAGAATAGGATAGTTTTATTGTCATTGCACATTTGCAACAAAATTGAATGCAGTCCTTTCCTTGCAAAACATCAGCAAATGTGCAAAGCAGTTATATATATATGTATATGTGTATGTATGTATGTATGTATGTATATGTGTATGTATGTATATATATATATATATATATATATATGTATGTATGTATCTGTATGTATGTGTATGTATATATATATATATATATATATATATATATGTATGTATGTATCTGTATGTATGTATGTGTATGTATGTATATATATATATATATATATATATATATATATATATATATATATATATATATATATATATGTATGTATGTATGTATGTATGTATGTGTATATATATATATATATATATATATATATATATGTATGTATATGTATGTATGTATATATATATATATATATATATATATTTATATATGTATGTGTATGTATATATATATATATATATATATATATATATATATATATATATATATATATATATATATATATATATGTATATGTAGGCACAGGCTAATTACTGCTAACTAACATGCTAGTTACCATTAACGTAGGCACAGGCTAATTACTGCTAACATGTAAGTTAACATTAGTAATTAAGCCTAAACAGCTGATGGAAGTCCAAACTGTCTGCGTGCTTCTCCTGACAATACGGTGATTTGTTGACTACTCATTACAAACAATAACAGAAGATGGGAATCATTTCACCAAACCTTTTAGCTATCTATGGTTGTTTGGTTGTTAACGTTAGCTCAAAACACCATTCAAGTGGCAGCCTTTGTTGTTTTTCTGAAAATGAATGAAAATTTCTTTTATATAAATGAAGACATTTGCACTATACGTTGTTGTAGAAAAAGCAGAAATTGTTGCAGAAAAATCACCTGAATGCAGGAAATTATGTTTTCTACTTCAAATTTTGCTCAAAAGTCAGAGTGTCATCCCCCTCCCCCTCCCCATATTGAACCCAAAGTTACGCCCTTGCACTGCACAATTCATCCTTAAACTCACAACTCAAGTTGCATTAAGTTTTTATTTATGGCTCTTGGATGAAAACGGTTTCTCAGTCTATTTCTTTGATGCTTTAATTGTCCTGAAATGTCTCCCTGAGGGCAGCAGGTCAAACAGGCAGTATCTGGGGTGAGATGGATCTTTCAGTAAGCTCTGGGATTTTTTGAGGCAGCGGTAAAGATCATCCAGGGACGGGAAAGGGCAGCCAATGATCTTCTGGATGGTGGTGATGACCCTCTGGAGTGCCTTCCTCTCTGCTGCTGTGCAGCTGGCAAACCACACACACAGTAGTAGATTGAGGCTAAATCATTAAGCTGCAGAACAGTGAGTTTTTCTGCCAGTTGTGTCTCCGTTGTGCGAACACGTGAGGTTGTCAGATAGACTCAGTCTTTACTTTATGGTTCTGCGTGCTCTCGGCCAGACTTTGAGCTGCTGCTCTTCAGCTCACTAAGTTTCTGTGTTGAGTGCTGGGGAGATTCTCCTGGGGGAGGCGAGTACACAGCCCTTCAGCTCTTCTTCTCTCTCAGATCCTTTCTTCTCTCCTCTCATGCTCGCTCCCTTTTCATCATTTAGTCATCAGTATGTGCTTCAGTTTCCTGCCTCGGGAGGCTAAAAATGGCTACCACCTCTGAGTAGCTGAGAAGTACGCGGTACCCGAGCTGCGAAGTAAAAGGAGAGAAAAGATGCAGAAACAGAAATTGTCTCTCCACCTCCCTGTGCTTTTTACTGTAAATGGCTTTTTGTGTTTTATGAGTGCAGCTAATGAAGCTCTCTGGAGGGACATGTCCCTGAATGATTGTACTATAAGCGGTCTTTAACAGAAGACATTTGTCTCTTCTGATCTGGGCTCATTACAGCTAACAAGAGGCAGACTCCTCTATTTCATTAAGATTAGCAGTCAGTGGAATTGATTTTTCACAGCTAGGGAAGACAACAAGGTCCTTATTTGTGTGTTTCTGTGGCTGTTCAATTCATCTCAGTATAAAATCTTAGTTGTACAGTTGCTGACTGGCAAAATCAGACCTGTACAACAGCATCAGCATCGATATATTTCAATAATCTTTCTCATTCTAGTCCTGCAATCCTCTCCCCTCTGCTAACCAACCTACCAACTGCTGTACTAAGCTTGTTTCTGCACCTGCCTACACTACTAGGGGCAAGACTTAAAGGGGGTGCGGGTGACACCTCTGCTTTGGCACACTCAAAGGATTCAGGTGGAACAAAGGTATCTTACTTCTGTTGGATAAACTCTATCGATATTGTTCTTGGATTTCTGAATGTTTCAGTGGAAA
The DNA here is from genome assembly GCA_013375575.1 of Percina caprodes. Lineage (NCBI taxonomy): Eukaryota > Metazoa > Chordata > Actinopteri > Perciformes > Percidae > Percina > Percina caprodes. The sequence goes on along the minus strand of JABXJD010000262.1, from coordinate 460,048 downwards.
TATTGTGAATATTTACTGACTCGATCCCATTGGTTCCTACTGAGAAAGTGATGTGAATCTTAAAAAAAAAAAGGGTCACTTTTGATTTAAGCTAAGACACTGCAGGGTACTGTGGATTTAGCAGACGTTTGTCAAACAGGAGGACATTTTTGGAGGACTATTTTCAGCGGCGGATTAGTAAGGATGTGTGGCAGCAGGACGGTGTGTGTGGGTTCGAGCCAAAAATGAACTACAGAATGTATGTTTATTGGGATGAAGGAACACGTCAGCCTGGACAACAGCGTCTCAACGTCCCAAAACGTCCCAAAACGTCCCAACGCTTTGAACTCTGGGTCATTCCCTTTGGTGAAGCCTGCATCAATGCAGACTCACGGAAAGGGCTCTGTAAGTGTGTACTCACACCCTCACGCCCTTTAAAATTCAACATTGGGACAACGATAAGCCCTTACGAATTTCAAGAGAATGCGCACCAATGTCCATACATTTTGGGATTGGGCCTGTGAGTGAGGTTGCAATTGGCATGGAGGTTGGTATGGGCCCCCACTACAACTACTGGTAGGGGGCCCCAAGCAGCCACTTACCTATGCCTTTATGTTAAGACCTCCACTGAGTTTGGGGAAAATGTAATACTAGTTTTGATCTTTTGATGGGGTTTGTTGTCAAGAATGAAGATCTCATCGTTATCTAGAGCTGCAAAGATGTATGAATTAATCCATTAGTCAGTCAACTATTGAATTAATTGGCACCTATTTTGATTGAGCTCAGTTTCAATAATTTTTTTATGAAAGAAAATTAAAAATTCTCTGATTGCAGATTCTTAAAATGTGAAATTTCTAGTTTCTTCACTCCTGTGTGACAGTAAACTGAGTACTGAAAGTAAACTGAGTTTTGGACAAAACAACACATTTGAGGACGTCACCTCGGGCTTTGGGATACACCGATTTTTCACCATGTTGTGACATTTCAATGATTGACAATGAAAATAATCAATAGTTGCAGCCCTACTTTTGTCACTCGTTCACTGCAAAGAAGGGGAGTCTAAAAAACAAGATAAAAACACTAAATCTGAGGGAAAAGGTGCTCAGAACAAGTGAAATGATCTCTCCATGCAGCAAGATCATGTCACTGTGGGGTCCCTGAGCAGCTCCTCCAGCAGCAGACTGATACCCCCCGTGTAGGAAGGAGAGGTACCGCAGGTCCTGCAGGTCGCTGTCAGACTCTACAACACCTGCACCACCTGATAATGTTGTAGTTTCTGTTCCGGTTTTTCATTTACTCCACACACTCTCTGTATATCTTTATTATCTGTATTTATATTTTTCCTTTACAAGTACTTACTTTTTCAATATTTTTTATGGTCACAGGTCAATATCATTTATATTATTGTTACCTACTTTTGCTTTATTATTTAATTACATATTCAATTTAATTTTAACATCACTTACTTACACTGCAATATTGTTTTTGTACTATGGCAACAGCAGTTTACAATACCTTTTATTTAATGTCATTTTACATTCATTCTATACCTTTGGCTCATTGTCTGTTGTTTGTCTGTTTGTGTGTTTACTTACCGTAGGAAACTGCTGCTGCTGTAACAAGGGAATTTCCCAACTGTGGGATGAATAAAGTATTATCTAATCTTTACAAGATTGCTTGATTTAAGATTATACTGTAAAGTTGAACACTTAAAGTAATACAATTCACTCTTAAAAGAAGATTCATTATCTAACACTTTCTTTTTTATCTTGGTAAGAACCAAATAATTTGCAGTGTTGGTTCCCAAGAAGCAACACAAAGACTTGGCAAAGATGACAAATAATCTAATATGGTCTTCCCCTCATTGTTTCCATCAGCATTATAAATATATAAGGTTACCATGATGGTGTATTGGTTGCTGCGGTTATCACCAAAACTCAGTTCATTCCTATGTCATGGAGCAGGTGGATAATGGTCCCAGTGTGTGCGTCCTAACTGGTGCAAACTGGTGCCATGTGGCGCTAAGCAGCCAGACAATGGTGGTTATTCTGCCGGAGAGAGCGTGAGTGGGTGTAAAGGAATGACCAGTCTGGGGGAAGGAGACCGGGGTGTCCAATATGGCCGCCACACAGTGACTGGACTGTGTGGCGGTGTGGAGGGGGACGACAGCTCCACAAAGATCTGCCTGTCTGCCTCTACAGCCAGAATCGAAGTGTCATAGTTGGAGACGCAGAGAGAAAGGAAGGGATAGATGGTAAGGGGGGAGAGATGGTGGGGCGGGGGGTTGCAGACAGTCCCGTTTCGTTTGACTGAGCTGTGGACGGGACGGCCGGGTGTGTTCGGGCAGGCTGGACGGACTCAGGTCATCTGGGGATGCTGAGGGAGATGCATCGGGGGGTTGGAGGACAGTCAGATCAGGTCCAAAAAGGTTCAGACTAGGGGTGTGTCAGTCATACATGTTGCATCTGCTTGACCCTCATGTTGTCCTCATGTTGTCCTCATGTTGTCCTCATGTTGCCCTCATGTTGCCCTCATGTTGTCTTCATGTTGTCTTCATGTTGTCCTCATGTTGTCCCCATGTTGTCCCCATGTTGTCCTCATGTTGTCTTCATGTTGTCCCCATGTTGTCCTCATGTTGTCCTCATGTTGTCCTATATCAATGTTCTTTTTAATTCCCCAAAATAACATGACTGATTCCACACAACGCTCTTTGCCAAGTACAAATCTCTACTTTCATTAATTTTGGGGCGTCTTATTCAATTTCATAGCATTTGAAACCAAATTGAAGTGTTTTTGAAATAGTATTGAGAGTAAAAGTTGACATATTCCAGTCTGTGATTATCATCAACATCCATTCCTTTAATTTTAGTCTCAATAATTCCTAATTTCTGCTTTTCTAACTCAAACATTAGGTATAATTTCCTATAAATGAGGTTTATTGACCATAAATTCCCAAAAATAACTGTAAAACTAAAGTTAATAAGTTAGTGTTACGTAGTGTTAAACGTCACAAAAAGTGAATAATCAAAAGTGTTGAAAAAAAGGGACAAAAACATAAGAAAAAGTTAAAGATTTTGATTAAAAACATCAACAAAAGTGTTGATTTTCAATTTTGACGGGAAGACAACACAAGGGTTAAAATAATAATGCACAAGTGAATTTCCTGGACTTAAACGCTCTGTTTTTATGGACCTGAGGGTGTTCCTTAAATATTAATCCCGAGCAAACTTGTGCTCACGGGGGAGATGGGATTGTAAGCGAGGAGTTTTAAATAAACCACAACAGAGACAAAATATGTCTCTGCTCGCTATTACCCCCTGACAAATAAAAAGTAATTAAATCTGAATGCTGTTGTAGTGTATTAGAGCACTGAAGGGTTATTGTGGACCGAATTAGCAAGCTGGCATTCTCAGCGTCTTCCTCCCAGTCTGCTTCATGTTGCTGTACTGTACCTCTGGTTTTATTTAGCTCCTTCCAGTGAATTGTGACTGGGACTCCCATGTTCCAGGAACCCCTCAGCCAGCTAATCCTGCATGTAACTGTTACATTCGCCTGTTTTATTTTTAAATTTTTATATATTCTCTTGTCTTCCTGCATTCTGCCAGCCGGCCTGCTAAACAACAGTGTTTGCACTCTGTCCAATTATACTAAGAGCCTGATACTCACTGAGAGCCAGTCGCACCAGCTTTCAGAGGATCAGCATAAACTGGCAACAGAAATTACTCTGTGTGTGTGTGTGTGTGTGTGTGTGTGTGTGTGTGTGTGTGTGTGTGTGTGTTTGTGTGTATGCGTGTGTGTGGTTAACATTGCTTTTAGCAGGAATCAGTGTCAGAGACTTGCCGCTGAAGGCAGCCCTGCATGGCTGTCCGTCCAATCTCTTTCCATGGCAACCGTTGCATTTCAGAAGCAGTCGTAGATCGTGTAAAATAAGTCACCCACTGCTCAAAAATGCCCCCTAAATTGGGAACATGATATTATTTTTTGAGAGTGGACAGCAGGCACGTGACACACATGGAGCATAATACAAACCACAAAGTCTAAGAATTTGCCTCACTGGTACAGAATGAGGCTCAGAGCGGCGGAATGAGAGAGAAATAGAGCTAGAAATAGTAGTTGTACAAGCCCATGGCGTAGCAGGGCACTGCAGGGCATAGCAGGGGGTAGCAGGGCACTGCAGGGCATAGCAGGGGGTAGCAGGGCACTGCAGGGCATAGCAGGGGGTAGCAGGGCACTGCAGGCCGTAGCAAGGCACAACAGGGCATAGCAGGGCACTGCAGGGCATAACAGGGTGTAGCAGGACACAACAGGGTGTAACAGGGCACTGCAGGGCATAACAGGGTGTAGCAGGACACAACAGGGTGTAACAGGGCACTGCAGGGCGTAGCAGGACACAACAGGGTGTAACAGGACACAACAGGGTGTAACAGGACACAACAGGGTGTAACAGAGTGTTTAAAGATTATTATTACTATTATGTTTTGAGCATTTTAGGCCTTTTAATTCCATGAAGACATGGAAAACCTCTATATATGTGCCCCCGCTCTACCAACTGAGCTAACCTGCCTACACGTGTTTACACATACACACACACATACACACACATAGACAAATATGCATACACACATACACACATAGACAAATATGCATACACACACATTTTTTAATCTCCATTTTTGCACTTCAAACCAAATAATAACCCATCCAAACAAGACATAGTATATAAGCCCAGGAATAAAACAATCACCTCGAGACCCTTTTTGTATACATTCAATATATATTCATATTAAATAGTCTCTTAAAACTGCTCATTGTTATACAGTACATGATTTTATTTCTTCACTGCAGCAGTTCCATAAATTAACATCTCCTTTTTTCCAGCATTTGGCTGTGGCTCAGTGGTAGAGTGGTTACCTGCCAATTGGAAGGTTGGTGGTTCAATACCTGGCCCTGCAGTCCCATGTCAAAGTGTCCTTGGGCAAGACACCTAACCCCAAGTTGCCCCTGCGCATCAGAGTGTAAATGTGTGTGAGTGTGTATCTGATGAGCAGGTGGATCCTTGTACGGCAGCCTCGGCCACAGTGTATGAATGTGTGTGAATGTATCCTGTATGATGTAAAAGCGCTTTGAGTAGAAAAGCGCTTTATAAATACAGCACACACACACATTATTTATATGCATACATGTTTCTCTGTACCTGGAATATAATTTCTTTAAACATTTTTTTGAAATTGTATAAAAAATGTCCTTTTTTATGTGGGTAAAACCAATTTGAGTCACAGCTAGTAAAAGTTGTTTTGCTGTTTTTTATGAATATTACATGAAAAAGCCTCTTTGTGCAAAAGATATATCTCCATTGCCAGATGAAGGTGACACATCAACACATCGTGCACTGATAAATCCCACAGAGCTATAATGTTTCAGAGTGTTTCATATTCAGCAAAAACATGACTGCAAGCCATAAATCAAACACGAATGTCGCTAAATGGAAATAGAGACTCTCTATAATACTACTCTATAATACATGGTGTATATATAATACATAATACTCTATAATACATGGAGTACATATAATACATAATACTCTATAATACTACTCTATGAGACATAGAGTACATATAATACATAATACTCTATACTACTACTCTATAATACATAGAGTACATATAATACATAATACTCTATAATACTACTCTATGAGACATAGAGTACATATAATACATAATACTCTATAATACTACTCTATAAGACAGAGGACATATAATACTCTATAATACTACTCTATAAAACATAGAGTACATATAATACATAATACTCTATAATACATTAGGAATGATGCGATGGAAAACCTGCTTATCATATAACGGTGTTACAATCATTTTATTTATGAAATCCAATAGCTCTCATATGCCATACTAATGTATATCAACTATATATATATATATATATATATATATATATATATATATATATATATATATATATATATATATATATATATATATAATATATTGCTCCGCCGGATGTCCGTCCCCCTCCTCTTCCTTTGTGTTTTTTCACCTTTTTCAAGGATTTCTTTAACCATTTTTTGACCATTGGTCACCTTTTTTTTTCCAAAGTCTTTGTTTTTTCAACAGTTTTTTTCTGATGTCTTTGACGCTTTTCTCAATACATGCAGACATGTTGCGGGATCTCCCCATGTAGTTGAAGATACTGTATCACCCCCCACCAACCCACCCCCCAATGTTGAACCCAAAGTTACGCCCTTGGCCATCCAAGCTTGAGCATGCAATTGATCCCATTAATGGAGTCCACACAAACAGCAGTGTTGTGCCTCATCTTATCTTCTGTCTGTGTGTAACGCTTGTGTCCTGCAGTTGGCGCTCCGCTGAGTGAGCTGTCCTGGTCGTCCTCCCTGGCCGTGGTCGCCATCTCCCTCTCGGGCCTCTTCACCTTCGTCTTCCTCATGCTGGCCTGCCTCTGCTGCAAGAAAAGCAAAACCGGCTTCAAGGTGGGCTTCTCTTTTTAGAACTGAACTTGTTTTCCACTTCCATGTGAAACATGAAAGAAATATGAGCCATAAAGAAAAACTGACACACCTATGCGTACTCCTACGCTCATTAAATCATAACTAGCTTTAATGGAGTCTTGCATAGAGATAGTGTAACGCTCTTTGCCCATGAACGTTATTGCAAATGGCCTGAACACGGAGCATTCCTCTCAGGCTCTCATTAGACATCCATTATATTCAGTACACAAGCTCTCCAGACGGTTATACTTAGAACATGTTGATGGGAAGTGGATAGAGTAGCAGACAAAGGTAGTGGAGGCTGTGTTTATGTAGCGACGGGACGCCTGCAGGTCCTCAGGGCCATCTTGTGTCATTGATGTAGACCCCATTTCTATAAATGGGTCACCACACTAGAGGAAATAGGACAGGGAGAGCGGAAGGCAGTGTGTTTGTGTGTGCGTACGTTGGAGGAATGGGGGGGCTGTGCATTCGACTGCAAAAATGCTTAACCCTCATGTTCTCCTCGGGTCAAATCGACCCGCTTCCTTTATCAATGTTCTTTTTAATTCCCCAAAATAACATGATTGATTCCACACAACGCTCTTTGCCAAGTACAAATCTCTACTTTCATTAATTTTGGGGCGTCTTATTCAATTTTATAGCATTTGAAACACAAATTGAAGTGTTTTTGAAATAGTATTGAGAGTAAAAGTTGACATATTCCAGTCTGTGATTATCATCAACATCCATTCCTTTAATTTTAGTCTCAATAATTCCTAATTTCTGCTTTTCTATCTCAAACATTAGGTATAATTTACTAAAAATGAGGTTTGACCATAAATTCCAAAAATAACTGTAAAACTGAAGTTAATAAGTTAGTGTTACGTAGTGTTAAACGTCACAAAAAGTGACAAAAAAGGGTCAAAAGTGTTGAAAAAGGGTCAAAAACGTAAGAAAAAGTTAAAAACATCGATAAAAAGCTCCAGCAAAAGTGTTGATTTTCAATTTTGACGGGAAGACAACATAAGGGTTAAATACTGTCTGTGTGTCTGAGACAGTCAGCTGTGTGTTCCTGCTTATTTACCTACATGTTCAAATAGATGTCTTTGAGCAAGGGTTCCCAGTGTTGTGGGGGAGGGTACATTACTTTAAAAACATGAGCTATAGCAGTGGCACTTGCATGGCTCCCTGTATCCTCCATGACACGCTCTCTTCCACTTCGCCTGACAACTCTTCTCCAAAACAAACCTCAAAGCAGATAGTAGCCAATACGTGAAATAAAAACAGGACACGTCATTTTCACCGTGTGTTAGTTCATTTACGCGTAAGAGCGCGCAATGATGAAAGGAATAACAGATTAAGAATAAAACGGCTGTGTCTTAAAGACAGGGTCAGTCACTTCGTCATGCATTCACTTCATTGAAACAAGAAGAGAAAGCCTCACTGTCATGTGGAGGAAGGAGGACCCGACTGTAGAGACGAGGAGGCAGGAGCACGTATACAGGAGTTTATTGTGTTCAGTTTACAAGACACAGTCCACAAGAAAACACAAAGTCCAAGGGAAGATCCAAAATGACAAGCACAGGAGCAGGAGAAAACGCAACAACAGGGAAACTACATGGGGGAAAACTCACGGTGAGATCAGGAACATAGATGCAAACACAGGCTGACGAACTAGAAGGATCTGAGAAGAGACAAAGGAAGTGTCGGTACACGATCCGTCCTGCCTGCACGATCCGTTCTGCGCATGTGCAATATGTTCGCGCAAGATGATAATCATGATATACGAGAATTTACCAGGGATTTACGGCACTGCACGATCTGTTCCACAGTAGCGGTCTGCCGTTAGCCTCCACCGGAAAGCTAACGATGTATAGCTAACAGCTAATTCGGCTAACCGCTAGCTGACAGCTTGATTCAGCCTAAAATAACGTTACTCAAACTAAACAGCGGGAAAAGCAGCTAACAGCTAAATTAAGACTTTACAGTAATATTAAAGACAAGTTTTGAGTGGTTGTGTTTTAAATGAGCACAAGTAAAGTAGAACTGACATAACAGCTGTTATATATCTAAACGGTTATTTTAACTTTTGAGGGTCGATATATAAATATATATAAAAAGATCTTTTATGCTGTCTCAGCTAGCGGTTAGCCGAATTAGCTGTTAGCTAAACTAACGTTAGCTTTCCGGTGGAGGCAAACGGACTTTCTTTAACTGTCTATGGGAACAGATCGTGCAGTGTCGTAAATCCGCCTTCATCATGACATCATCATGACATCATCATGACATCATCTGCGTATGCGCGAACATATTGCACATGCGCAGAACGGATCGTGCAGGCAGGACGGATCGTGTACCGACAGTAAGCACAGGCATTAAATACACGAGGTAACGAGGTAACGAGAGGCAGGTGACAAGAGGGCAGGGAAGCAGGTGGAACACATCAGGTAATCACAGGAGCGGGAAGGCACAGGAAGTAGACTAGAAGCAAGACAAGACAAAAAACAGACTTCAAAATAAAACAGGAAACAGAACAAGCAGGCACACAGAGGAACACAAGACTGGACCAACAACACAAGACCGGGGGGAGAACTACCAACAACACAAATAAATCCCAAATAAAACCCCAAACCACAACACTCACTGGTGTGAAGATCAGGACAGAGGTCTATATAAATGCTCTCTGCCTGCCATATGCCAGCGCTCCGGTACGTCTCTGCCCGTACATTTGTTTCCAAACTCCCACATACAATGCAACGGTGAAATGGCGATTTATCCCCTTTGAATGTGAATAAACGACACATTGCTCCTCATAACCACTGAAAACTGTCAAAAATCAAACCTAAAGTCTGATTTTTATGGACGCTTTCTGACATTAAGCGTTTCTGCTTCTCATTTTTAGCAGGGCAGCGGAGCGGCTGTGGGTTGACTCTCCACAGTTCTCATGGGCTTTCTAAGTCCTAACGTGAAAAAGCTTAGCATGGTTTAAAGTGGCCATATTGTTACAAAAAAAATCACTTTTTCTGAGATTTAGGTTGTTATTTTGTGTCTTTGAACATTTTAAAAAGAATTCTTTTTACTTTTTCTGACTTTTTCTGACCTCATCTGCTGAAAAATGATGAATAAATAATGTAATAAATAAAACGATTTTCACCAGGGGGGAGCACGTCACTCCCTCTTGGCCACTAGAGGGTGCTGCAGCTACATCGGCACCCACACTCCGGCACCCTTCCGTCCAATGACAAGTCTAGAAGAGCCGCGCGCTTCATTTTATCCCCATTTACGTTACAGGATTCAAAACTTTGCTTCGCAGCACCAGTCTAGGCTCAGGAAACTTCAACCCAAATGAAATGAAAAAACAATTGATGGATAAATCAAGGAAGTAAATAGTTATACACCCTACTGGGATGCATTACACCTCTCATCTTTCCTTTTCTACAAAAGCCCCTACTGTGATTCATATTCGTGCAACTGTCAAATCAACGTGAGTTATTTATGAGATAACATTATGTAGGAAATTAACACATAATTCAGGTCAACTTTAAGGGAAATATAGAAATGTTTACGTGAGACTCACACGTTAAATCTGTTGGAAGACTTTTCTCTAAGTCAGGGACATGTGAGATCGTTTGAATAATGGGGGGGGGGTTATCTGGGGTGTCTGGTGGTCGTCACACAGGAACATTTTGGATCATTGAGTGCTTCATTTCCTGCGTTCTGGTGGATTTTTCTGCAACAATTTGTGCCTTTTCTGCATGCAAATGTAAAATTAATTATTTTTATTATTATTATTTAGTCAGTCCCCTTTATTGTACAAAACTTTCTGCAGATTCAAAACATTACACGTGTTCAGGGATGTTTTATTAGGAATTATGTTCAACTTAAAAACAAATATTTGCTTGCCTCAGCATTTAAACTCCATTACCGGCCAATTTTGAGTAGGGGGGGGGGCAATTACGCCTGTATCTTTGTGATTATCTCCATCTTCTCTCTCTCTGCACCCTCAGCCTACAGCATACAGCTGCAGTGATTCCTGTGTGTGTGTGTGTGTGTGTGTGTGTGTGTGTGTGTGTGTGTGTGTAGCATAGCATAGGCATGGGGTGGTTAAGTGCAACCCACCCCAAAAACCTCATTATAATTTCATTTACATAAATAAAGACATTTGCACCCTAACTTGATGTAGAAAAGGATAAAAAATCTCCTGAATGCAGGAAATAAAGTGTTTCATATGCTCCAAATATGCCCCCGTGTTGAACCCAAAGTTATGACCTTGGTCTGTAGCCATATTACAACATCCTGTCCTTTCTTGAGTGTGTTTATAAGTGTTGAGTTGTTGTCGCATATATGATGTGCCTCATGTGTGTTCTGTGTCTCTGGCGGGCTGGACCACCCAGCTCGGATCTGTCAGGGTGTGTCCGAGGAAGGGGCCGGCCGGGGTGGGAGGCAGGGGAAAGAGAGAGGGCGCGAGGGCGTGAGGAAGGGCATACCCATGAGGCCACGGTGCATCCGGCCTCAGGGCCCCCATCTGGAATAAGACACAGCCTCTCCCAGAGCAGGAAGAGGGGATTTCAGGGGAAAAAAACACCAAAAAAAACATCAAGGAGACGAGAGAGAAGAGCTCTCTGTGTTTTACAGACAGGAAAAGACGAGAAACTTCCTCCAACAACCGTCTACGCTGTGAGAGGCAAGAGTTCGGGGTTAGATATCAGGATTTGAGTCCCTCATATTTCTTTATATTCATTTCGGGACAACGGATTTAAAAAAAAAAACACAGCATTTGGGCCGACAATGTGTTTTTTAATGATATTATTCACATTCAGTTGTCAAAGATGACTCACTCCATGTACACCCCCCTCCCTTAATTTAGATATGAAAGGTTTAAAGGGGGTTTCATGTAAAAATAGCTCCAAAGAGGGTTGTAGTACTCAAGATCGGTCTTGGTTTCAAGATCACGTTTTGAAGATCTCTGTCTCATCCGCATTTTTAATCGGCCTTGTCTCGGGCTCGGATAAAGAGGACTCTGGGTTTTACTTCAAGACCGCAGGGATCTCTCTAAATTGCCTGTTTTTATGTGTTAACTCCTTCACTGTGATTGGATGTAAAACTGCTTCAAATGAAACCAACAACTCATTTCTTGTTTGAAATGTGTTACTGTTAACCCGATTTAAAGGGGAACTCTGCAGCTTCGGAGTCCTGGTGGTGGTCTCACCTGTAGGGGGAGTTCTATAGAGAAACCTGTAGGGGGACCCCTCTAGAGAAACCTGTAGGGGAAGCTCTATAGAGAAACCTGTAGGGGGGGCTCTATAGAGAAACCTGTAGGGGGGGCTCTATAGAGAAACCTATAGGGGGAGCTCTATAGAGAAACCTGTAGGGGGGGCTCTATAGAGAAACCTGTAGGGGGGGCTCTATAGAGAAACCTGTAGGGGGAGCTCTATAAAGAAACCTGTAGAGGGGGCTCTATAAAGAAACCTGTAGAGGGGGTTCTATATAGAAACCTGTAGAGGGGGTTCTATAAAGAAACCTGTAGGGGGGGCTCTATAGAGAAACCATAGGGGGGGCTCTATAAAGAAACCTGTAGGGGGGGCTCTTTAGAGAAACCTGTAGGGGGGGCTCTATAGAAAAACCTATAGGGGGGGCTCTATAAAGAAACCTGCAGAGGGGGCTCTATAAAGAAACCTGTAGGGGGGGCTCTATAGAGAAACCTGTAGGGGGGCTCTATAGAGAAACCTATAGGGGGGGCTCTATAGAGAAACCTGTAGGGGGGCTCTATAAAGAAACCTATAGGGGGCTCTATAGAGAAACCTGTGAGCAAAAAGTGAGAAAACAGCAAAGAAATGGCCAAACTGCCCCTTTAACACACACTCCATGAAAGAGAAGTCTCAGAGACCCAACAAGAAGCTCTGGTCTGGTCTTGGTCTGAGTACATTTACTTCAGTACTGCGCTTAACTACAAATTTGAGGTACTTTTTATCATGCCACTTTTTACTCCACTACTTTCATCTTTACAAAACACACGTAATTTATAAAATGTGAGGATTTTCATTATTGAGTACTTTTAGTACCCTAAGTACATTTTCCTGATACTTACATACTTTTACTTAAAGTGCTCATTTTATGCTTTTAAACTTTTTCCCTTTCCTTTATTGTGTATATCTTTTTTGTGCACGTTAGAGGTTTACAAAGTGAAAAAAGCCAAAGTCCCCCAGGGGACTTACCATCTCCAACAGAAAACACTGTTCACACACTGCTCCAAACAGCTGAGCTGTAGTCCAGTCTTTACTTCTGTGACGAACGTGCGTCACTTTGTAACACACGTTATAATAATGCTTGCCTAGCTGCTAGCATGGTATACCCTCATACTCTGCTTCTGACTGGCTAGTAGTCCTTACCTAGGTACTGTCAGGGCCCTCATACTCTGCTTCTGACTGGCTAGTAGTCCTAACCTAGGTACTGTCAGGGCCCTCATACTCTGCTTCTGACTGGCTAGTAGTCCTTACCTAGGTACTGTCAGGGCCCTCATACTCTGCTTCTGACTGGCTAGTAGTCCTTACCTAGGTACTGTCAGGGCCTTCATACTCTGCTTCTGACTGGCTAGTAGTCCTTACCTAGGTACTGTCAGGGCCCTCATACTCTGCTTCTGACTGGCTAGTAGTCCTTACCTAGGTACTGTCAGGGCCCTCATACTCTGCTTCTGACTGGCTAGTAGTCCTTACCTAGGTACTGTCAGGGCCTTCATACTCTGCTTCTGACTGGCTAGTAGTCCTAACCTAGGTACTGTCAGGGCCCTCATACTCTGCTTCTGACTGGCTAGTAGTCCTTACCTAGGTACTGTCAGGGCCTTCATACTCTGCTTCTGACTGGCTAGTAGTCCTTACCTAGGTACTGTCAGGGCCCTCATACTCTGCTTCTGACTGGCTAGTAGTCCTTACCTAGGTACTGTCAGGGCCCTCATACTCTGCTTCTGACTGGCTAGTAGTCCTTACCTAGGTACTGTCAGGGCCCTCATACTCTGCTTCTGACTGGCTAGTAGTCCTTACCTAGGTACTGTCAGGGCCCTCATACTCTGCTTCTGACTGGCTAGTAGTCCTTACCTAGGTACTGTCAGGGCCTTCATACTCTGCTTCTGACTGGCTAGTAGTCCTTACCTAGGTACTGTCAGGGCCCTCATACTCTGCTTCTGACTGGCTAGTAGTCCTAACCTAGGTACTGTCAGGGCCCTCATACTCTGCTTCTGACTGGCTAGTAGTCCTTACCTAGGTACTGTCAGGGCCTTCATACTCTGCTTCTGACTGGCTAGTAGTCCTTACCTAGGTACTGTCAGGGCCCTCATACTCTGCTTCTGACTGGCTAGTAGTCCTTACCTAGGTACTGTCAGGGCCCTCATACTCTGCTTCTGACTGGCTAGTAGTCCTTACCTAGGTACTGTCAGGGCCCTCATACTCTGCTTCTGACTGGCTAGTAGTCCTTACCTAGGTACTGTCAGGGCCCTCATACTCTGCTTCTGACTGGCTAGTAGTCCTTACCTAGGTACTGTCAGGGCCCTCATACTCTGCTTCTGACTGGCTAGTAGTCCTTACCTAGGTACTGTCAGGGCCCTCATACTCTGCTCCTGACTGGCTAGTAGTCCTTACCTAGGTACTGTCAGGGCCCTCATACTCTGCTTCTGACTGGCTAGTAGTCCTTACCTAGGTACTGTCAGGGCCCTCATACTCTGCTTCTGACTGGCTAGTAGTCCTTACCTAGGTACTGTCAGGCCCTCATACTCTGCTTCTGACTGGCTAGTAGTCCTTACCTAGGTACTGTCAGGGCCCTCATACTCTGCTTCTGACTGGCTAGTAGTCCTTACCTAGGTACTGTCAGGGCCCTCATACTCTGCTTCTGACTGGCTAGTAGTCCTTACCTAGGTACTGTCAGGGCCCTCATACTCTGCTTCTGACTGGCTAGTAGTCCTAACCTAGGTACTGTTAGGGCCTTCATACTCTGCTTCTGACTGGCTAGTAGTCCTTACCTAGGTACTGTCAGGGTCCTCATACTCTGCTTCTGACTGGCTAGTAGTCCTTACCTAGGTACTGTCAGGGCCCTCATACTCTGCTTCTGACTGGCTAGTAGTCCTTACCTAGGTACTGTCAGGTCCTCATACTCTGCTTCTGACTGGCTAGTAGTCCTTACCTAGGTACTGTCAGGGCCCTCATACTCTGCTTCTGACTGGCTAGTAGTCCTTACCTAGGTACTGTCAGGGTCCTCATACTCTGCTTCTGACTGGCTAGTAGTCCTTACCTAGGTACTGTCAGGGCCCTCATACTCTGCTTCTGACTGGCTAGTAGTCCTTACCTAGGTACTGTCAGGGCCCTCATACTCTGCTTCTGACTGGCTAGTAGTCCTTACCTAGGTACTGTCAGGGTACTCCCTCATACTCTGCAACTGACAAGCTAGCAGTACTTAGTGCGCATGTGCGACATCCAACAAATATGGAGCAGAAGTGAGATGTCTCACTCTGTAACTAAAAAAGAGAGCTCAACACACAGGGTGAAAAGAGGAGCTACAGCCATGTGCAGTACAACAATATGGTGTTTTTTGAAAATTAAACCACGTAAACCTATTCTGGTACAACGTCAAAGTACCATTATGAACCTGAAAATGAGCATAATATTACCACTTTACAATAACATTTTCAATGCAGGACTTTTACATGTAACTGAGTATTTTTATAGTGAGGTATAGTACTATTTAAGTGAGGTATTAATTATTTATAATTATTTAAGGTCCTTAAGTAAATGATCTGAATACTTCTTCCACCGGTGGTTAAGTTTAGCGTTCAGGTTAAGGCTTGTAGTGATGAAGTTGAAGTTCAAGTTTGGAGGTCACACAGTGTGAAGCAGAAGAGTGTGTGTGTGTGTGTGTGTGGGGGGGGCTGACAGATGTTCTTTGGCTTTTGGGGGAGAGACAAAAAGAGAGGAAGAGAGCAAGTGATGTCACATGCATAGTATGTGAACCCCCCTTCCACTTGCATTTTTTCCCTCACATTTTTGTGGAGGCTCAATTTCGCTCCTCTCCCCCTCGTGAGACAACAGGATTGGTGATTGGTCATCGCCTTGTGAACTGGGAGATAGAGTGCTCCTTCTCCTTCTTCTCCCCAGCTTCTTGTTTCCCTCCCTCCCTCTATCCCTCCCTTCTCTTCCCTTCCTCCTGCTATCCCTCCCTCCATCCCAGAAGTCCTGGGGAAAGTCAGTGGTCAGCTACGAAGCCTCTTCATCGTCTTCTGGACTCAACAATGACACTCTCTCTGTAGAAGGATGTGGCCTTTTTCTGCAGCCTGCTCTTCCTGGCACCGCCACCCTCCTGCTGCCCTGCACCCATCACACAAATAGGGACCTTGGGTGGGCCACGGAGTGTGTATGTGTGCGTTGTTATGTGTGTGTATAACTAAACCAGAGAGGTTGAGATGCTGAAACCAAAGCTGAGGGCGTTTGACATGCCAACCTTACCGGTGGACTCTGAGGAGAGGTAAGAAGAGGAGATGCTGTGTTGTCACAGAAACACTGCACACCGAGCTTATTTAACCAAAAGGGAAGTTATGTTGAATTAAGATGGGAAGCGGGATTTAAAGGGAAATCGTTTAGGAGATTTGTTGGACAGAATGAAATCACTTTGTATTTTTTTTTGTGTGAATAACCATGTCTAAATCTGTTCATGGGGGTTTTATTGAGTCCTGACCAGACTATTGATTGATTAGCTGGAAAAACACGTTCATCAAGCAAGACTACCAAATATTATCTGATTCAGCTTCTCAAATGGGACGTTTTCTGCTTCCGCCTGTTTTATGTCGTTGTAAAATCTTCTGAGTTTTGGACTGTTGATTGTACAAAACAATTTGAAGATTTCACCTTGCATTCTGGGAAAATGTCATGGGCATTGTTTTCTATTGGTTGATTTAGTTTCTTCGTAAAGGTCTATCGATTAATTGCAAAAATTACAAAACATTTCATGATTTGCGAGCCTAGTTTTGATACTTTTCACTGCAAGATGAATGGGAAATGAGAGATACTTTTGCTGTTCTGTAAATGCTGTGTGTGTGTGTGTGTGTGTGTGTGTGTGTGTGTGTGTGTGTGTGTGTGTGTGTGTGTGTGTGTGTGTGTGTGTGTGTGTCTCCATGTGGAGAGTGAAACCACATGTTGTACAGGAGGGCGAGCGGGCCGTGTGAACATTTGGATCTGAGTTTGAGACAGGGTGTGCAAGCGTGCATAAGTGTGTATGTGCTCGCATTCTTGGGGGACATGATAACGTTTGAGATGGAGTGTGTGTGTGTGTGTGTGTGTGTGTGTGTGTGTGTGTGTGTGTGTGTGTGTGTGTGTGTGTGTGTGTGTGTGTATGGTGGCAGTGGTTGGGGGGGTGTTGCAGAGGGCTGCAGCAGGTCACATTTTTCCAGTGTTGGGACCCCACTGCTCTTCAGCTCCCAACTAAGAGACTTTTATTCTGACATCCGGTCTGTGGAAGCAGCCAACTCCCTCCTCCCTCCCCCCTCTCCCCTCTCCCCTCTCCCCTCTCTCCCCCTCTCTCCCCTCTCCCCTCTCCCTCTCCCCTCTCCCCACCCCCTCTCCCCTCTCCATCCTCTGCTTCATCCTGCAATGTGTCTTTGACACAGAAGGAATCATTCAGAGGCTCCTCACTGTTCATCCACACCAGGCTTCAATCTAACACACTAACATAGAAAAAACAAACCACGGGATTTTCAAAAGCTTGCATGTTCTGAAACATTGCAACTGTATCGGACATTGATGCATCTCTTTTTTCATGCTATTCATTCATCGCATCCATATCATCACTCCAAAAGCAATTTCATGAATACAGAATCGTTTTTTTTTTCACTTTGGGAAAGACGCTCCACCAGATGAGTCAATCATCAAATAAAAAGAGAGTAGAAAGTACTCATTACATGGAGATTTCAGCCATCTTTTTTTTTTTCTGTAAAGAAAAGTTACCTCTCAGTTTGTATGTTATTTCTTCTATATGTTGGGTTTTATTTGGACATGTTGTTCCAGACACTTCTTAGTCCTCAGGTCCTAAGCAGTTACTTCTTTTTGTTGTTCAGTTCATTTTTCATGTCCCAAATCTCTCTTTGCCTCTCAGAGTTATGAAGACTCACATGTATCTATCTTCTCCTCTGTGCCATTCGGGGAATTAGAAATACAGAATAAAGTCAAAATTAATTTCCCCTTTCTCATTATTTATTGAATATGCTTATCTTTGGCTTTGATGTGACTTTTTCTTTTATTATTTTACGTGCTGAGTGAGTCACAGAAGCCTTTCTGCCTAAGCTTTGCTCTGCATGCTTCCAGAAAGCATCTCAATCCTAAAATCATCAGGCTTACTTGCGAAGTTGTGGATCGAGTTACATATTATGTTCGCACGTAATTAATCCTTTGAGTAAATCAGACTGGCTTTGTTTACACTATGATCTTTCCAAACGGCTCAGAGAAACACTGAGGCGGGCCAGGACAGCTTGCTTCAGTTTATCTCAGCTCAATAGTCGAGCCAAAATATCAATTTTGGAAAAACAAAACATTTCAAAACATTTTCTCTCACTTTATACATATATGTACATCGAGGCAGTCAAATATTACATATTGCATCAAGTAAATATGCATCCATTATATGCAGGGGCGGGGCTAGAAGGGGGGGACGAGGTGCCCCCCACACACACACACACATCCAATGAGCTAGAGAGCTGTCAATATGCTGTCAACTGTGATTTCCATTGGATCCGAGTACTGTCACTTGGCTGCCTGTTCTGCCAATCTTCCCAGCTATTGTCACAGGACCAATTCATGTTTCCATGACGACTATCCAAAAGTTTTATACCATGGAACCAGCACTGGAATTGTTTTTTTTAACAGTGACAGACGGAAAATGAAAACAAGTTAAATTAATAGTGAATGCGATGTTTCCTGGAATCGCCCCTGATCATGTGATCTACAATGCCCCTAAAAGCACATCAGGGAATGCTTGTGAGCTTTGTTTCGTCCTCACGTCTTACAACCAGTGTCCCGAGTCTAATGCAAGCAACCTGTTCCTTTGCGTGACCTTTGACCTCTCGGTGTGTTTGTGTATCGGTATTCCAGGAGTTCAAGAATGTGGAAGGGGAGGAGTACCATGCAGACATGTCCACCCTGGCCTCGCCGGCCTCCCAGGGCAGCCCGGACGTCTACATCCTGCCCCTCACCGAGCTCTCCCTGCCGCTCGCCAAGCAACCTGCTCGATCAGGTGAGTCCAAGTCTTCACTTCTGTTCAATTTAACCTCGAGACCCTTTAAACCAGGACTGGCAAACTAAATTTCACTAAAATGAGAATTACATCATGTATATTTTATTGCTTTTATTGACTCCAAAAAGCCCACATAACGCCTTAAAGGGGAACTCTGCAGTTTTTTTGGCTTAATTTACCTTAACTGAACAGCTTCGGCGTCATTGGAATGGTTATGTGACTTTTTCCGAGTTGAACGGTGGTCGCCTCGCTCCCCCTAGCGCCTGGAAAAACTAGCCTTGCAACTTTGGGCCAGCGGGCCGCCAGCCTCAGCACCAGGAAGTACGGCGTGATATCAAGTCTCGTGATGTAACAAATTGCTTCACAGCACTGCTCACACATACGGCCATTCAGGAACCAGATAACAAGGTAACGATGGAGTTTTACACACTGTCGTCATGGCTGAGCCGGCAAAAAAGAAGCAGAAAGCTCGGAAAGCATTGTGGGAGGAAGAGAGAAAGAAGAAACGGCAGACTGACCGAGGGAGGGGTCAGACACAAGGAAACATAGGAGCTGCCAAATATCTGTTCTCAAGCTGTAGGGGGGTCTATAGAGAAACCTGTAGGGGGGGGGTCTATAGAGAAACCTGTAGGGGGTCTATAGAGAAACCTGTAGGGGGTCTATAGAGAAACCTGTAGGGGGGCTCTATAGAGAAACCTGTAAGGGGGTCCATAGAGCTCTAGATCCATTTAAACAAGATCAGATAAACCACAATCTCCCGCTCTTTGCCAAGTACAAATCTCTACTTTCATTAATTTTGGGGCATCTTATTCAATTTTATAGCATTTGAAAACAAATTAAAGTAGTTTTGAAATAGTATTGAGAGTAAAAGTTGACATATTCCAGTCTGTGATTATCATCAACATCCATTCCTTTAATTTTAGTCTCAATAAATCCTAATTTCTGCTTTTTTAACTCAAATATTAGGTATAATTTCCTAAAAATTAGGTCATGTAATTTTCAATTTTGACTGGAAGACAACACAAGGGTTAAGAAGATTTATATTTTTTCTCTGCTGTTAACCCTCCTGTTGTCCTCAGGTCAAATTTAACCCCTTTAAAAAATGTAATATGAGTTTCTTCTTAACCAAATTACCACAAAAAAATGGATTGGATTCCTTCCAATGCTCTTTGCAAATACAACTGATCACTGTCATTCCTCTGATCTTAACTATTAGTCAAAATAATTCATAATTTCTGAATATTAAGTATAATTCTATATAAATGAGGGTTATTGATCATGAATTCCAAAAGTATAGAGTGTAAAACTAGTGGTAGTAAGGTGGTGTTAGTGAAAACTTAAAAAAAGTCTATTAAAGGGACGAAAATGTCACATTTTTGTCAGTTTTTGACCCGGGAGAGCAACACAAGGGTTAAAAGAGATAAAATATAAGATGAATGGGTAGTCAAAGAATATCCAATAATGATATCATCTTTAAGGGTTCGTCAGTGCTTCGTAATTCACGTCTTCAGTCATTTTGCTGCGAACTGATGCAAACCTTGCAATAGCGTTGTAAAAGGTGCCAGAATCTTACACATGCAAGTACATATTAAAGGAGTGAGAGTAATGAAAGGAGAGTTGAGTATCTGGCATTAGTCAAAGTCTGTCCCTGGAGTGAGTCCCGCCCTAACGCTGGCCCGGGTCAGCTCGTTCTCCACCTATCCCACAATCCCTCAGCGCTGGTCCCCACAGAATGGACTCTGTGCTCTTTAGTTTTCCCTCTCTCCCACAAACATCTGCCTGTTGCGTAACAGCGTCCAGGCGGCCAGCCTTCACTGCTGCTCGTTGGAATCTCAGGCATGCGAGAGCACAAAAACCCCAGTGAGAATGTTCCTCTCTCCCTGTGTCGCTGTCTTTCTCCTGTCCTGCCTCCGTGGGACAATGGTCCTCGTTGTGTGTTAATGGGCTGATGCTGCCTCATGAACTTATGACACTAGAGTGTGCTGAGACTTAATGGATCATGCCCACGCAGTTAACTCCCGGAATCAGTTTTCATTTAATCTCAAATTGAAGTGAATGTGATCATTTACATTCATACAGTTAGTTAAATCCTCAGTTTTTAAAGCTTCAGTGTGTACCTTTTTGAGATTAATGGACGTCCGTTACATTCAACCCGTTGCTAGGTTAATATAATTTATATTGTGCTACTGACTCTTGTTTTATTACTCCAATTAAACATTCAATTTAATTGTAACGTCACTTACACTGCAATATTGTTTCTTGTATCATGGCCGCACTTTAAAATACCTTCATTTGACGCCATTTTGCTACTTTCTGTCTACCTTATAATTATTGTCTATTGTTTGCCTGTATTTCTTGTGTGTTTACTTGTTTGTGTGTTTTTTGTTTTTTGCTGTATTCCTGCTGCTGTAATAAGGAAATTTCCCCGTTGTGGGATAAATAAAGTATAATCTAATCTAATCTAATCTAAATGAGTTGCTACAAAGCTAATTAAGATAATAAGATCCACACAACTCTCTCTGGATGTCTCAGTATGTTAGATTGTGTCGACATGTTTTTTTAATCTTCTGTATCCTCCTTGGCTACTGGCAACTGCATGGAGGATCACGGAAGGCTTGTATCATTACTTAGAATTCCTCATGGGGGGCGACAGAAACTTCACGCTTGCTTTAAACGGGCAAATATTAAGAGCTAAATAACAAAGCGTTGGTTCAACCAAATCACAAAGAATGTATTTTTTATGAAGCTGCAAAGATTAATCAATTACTTTTCAACTATGAATGTAATCGCCAACTTTTTAGATAATCGATAATTGATCGGTTTGAGTTGAATTTTTTTAATGAAAAACAGTATACATTTTCTAATGTCAGCTTATCAAATGTGAATATCTTCTAGTTTCTTCTCTCCTCTGTGACAGTAAGCTGAAAATCTTTTGAGTTGTGGACAAAACGAGACATTTGAGGACGTCAACTTGGTCTTTTTGGGAAACACTGATCGACATTTTTCACCATTTTCGGACATTTTTGAGACCAAACGACTTATCGATGAATCGAGAAAATAATCAATGCATTAATCGACATTAACTATAATCGTTAGTAGTTAATTTTCTAACTTACTCCGAGTGGTAGCACGCCATGTGGATAGGTCCTGACGTTTTGAGAAATTGGATCAGTACAAGAAGGTTAATGGCACGTAGTTCCTAGCTGAATTTTCAAAACCCAAAATATGTTCATAGCATGATTTCATATCACTTTAAAATAAGATAAGATAAGCTAAAACTTTATTTTCTGTTCACACAGAACATGTTCTTCCACTGTCTGCTCCAACAGTCAACATATAACATAAAAAACATCTATATGGTCACCGGACAAACATCTGACACAACTTTCCATCACACACACACACACACACACACACACGCAATATAATATATAACACATATAATATTTATGATATAATAATTGCAGTCCCACAATGATATTTGTGTGGGGAGGTAGGGGTGAGTGTATAATCCCAGTGCTTTTTGATGGGGGGTTCGCACTCCCTAATATGGGGATGTATGTATGTATGTATGTGGTTGTGTGAGAAACTATTTTCTCATGTTTTGGGATTCTGAGTGAACCGGTCTTCTTTGTCTTCTGTGGATAATAGAGCCCATATGGTATAATAGTAGTTCCAGGGGTCAGGGAGTTAGTACTGCAGCTTCAGGACGGCCTCGCCCAATGACATTATACGGGGAAATGGATTTGTAAGGGCTATAAGGGCTGAAATGGAGCCATCATACTCTACTGCTAACACATTTCCTTTCTTTTACTTTCCTATATTAGTTGGTCTGGATTTGGTTTCTTTTCCTTCAGCTATTCTATTTTAGCTTTATATGTGTACCACCATTTCCTTCATATAAAAGCAGTTGAAAGTGCTTTACAGGTTGATAAAATATTTAAACTTAAAAGCTAAACTTACAGCAACAGAATGGAGGGAAGTGTAGAACATTAGAGAAGAGCAGATGCCCAAAAAAAAAGACAAGGAGTAATTGAATACACAGGAACGAGCAGTTATTGAGCTTAAAAGAAGAAATTGAATAAAAAAGGTCTTGCTTTTAGGCAAAAACCATGTACTGTAGGTTCAGCTCTCAGATTTCCAATCTCTTATGATTCCTGAGAGCCGAGGTAGATGTGGAGTTGAAGTACTTAGCAGCTATATGAGCGAGTCTGGTTCCTTTCAGCAAATGTTGCTGTCTCCTTGTGTTATTCTGCTGTGCAGTGGGACAGGCAAAGGACTCTGTGGATAGGTGTGAGTCCCTAATGAGACACCAGTATTGTAACTAAGAGCTTGGCTCAGTCCCTGGCCCCGTCCCCGGGACCCGCCCTGCTGCAGCTGTCTAAGACTAATGGAGCCTCACACCCACTCAGAGAAGGCTTGTGAACAGCTACACACAAGCACACACACACACACACACACACACACACACAATGATATTTCCTTCCACTTAGTGTTCTGCAGTATGTATACGTCCTTAGACACACACACACACACACACACACACACACACACACACACACACACACACACACACACACACACACACACACAATGATATTTCCTTCCACTTTTAGTGCTCTGCAGTATGTATTCCATACGTCCTTAGAACACACACACTCTCTCTCACACACACACACACACACACACACACACACACACACACACACACACACACACACACACACAAAATGCCATTTCCTTCCACTCAGAGCTGTACATGTACTCCATGCGTGCTTCGAACAAACTAAAAAATAAAATGACACAATCCCTCACATATATCGACCTCTAAATCTCGCCATGCTGTCATTTCTAATTGAGTTACATAACAAGAATTGGACAAACGTCATAAGTGAATTTAAATGCCCAAGGACTGATCTACATTTCGGTATCTCGGCAGAGACCCAAGAGAAGATGCACTGGCCTGGAAGAGCATAATGGGAGGTCCATTTGGCTCTGAGTGATTTAGCCGCTGAACATTTCGCTAAAGACTTCCTGGCTACTCTAGCAAATAAAATTAGACGCTTTCTTCAGAGAAAGAGATGCAGCACACAGCTTAGATGTGGTGCTATCAAATGGAAATTGAGTTAGTGTGTTGGCTGTGAAGACATCTGAGAACTTGCCAGGTCAATCAGGGGTTTTCAGTTCGTCGCAGCGAAAAAGTGGAAAGCACGGCATGTCTTCTAATTACATTATTCTAATAATAGAAGAAAAATCTGTGACGTACAAATATGGGATACAAAGATTTTATTATTCATAGGTAATTCATGAATAGATAGCGCAAATGGTAAGAACACCATGTATTACAATCACTTGTTCTTCACTCACTTGTCTAGAGCTGCTAAGGCTCTAATATGGTCTTCCCCTCATTGTTTCCATCAGCATTATAAATATATAAGGTTACCATGATGGTGTATTGGTTGCTGCGGTTATCACCAAAACTCAGTTCATTCCTATGTCATGGAGCAGGTGGATAATGGTCCCAGTGTGTGCGTCCTAACTGGTGCAAACTGGTGCCATGTGGCGCTAAGCAGCCAGACAATGGTGGTTATTCTGCCGGAGAGAGCGTGAGTGGGTGTAAAGGAATGACCAGTCTGGGGGAAGGAGACCGGGGTGTCCAATATGGCCGCCACACAGTGACTGGACTGTGTGGCGGTGTGGAGGGGGACGACAGCTCCACAAAGATCTGCCTGTCTGCCTCTACAGCCAGAATCGAAGTGTCATAGTTGGAGACGCAGAGAGAAAGGAAGGGATAGATGGTAAGGGGGGAGAGATGGTGGGGCGGGGGTTGCAGACAGTCCCGTTTCGTTTGACTGAGCTGTGGACGGGACGGCCGGGTGTGTTCGGGCAGGCTGGACGGACTCAGGTCATCTGGGGATGCTGAGGGAGATGCATCAGGGGGTTGGAGGACAGTCAGACAGATCGGTGCCAGAGTCGGCTCAATAAAGAATAAGAGTGGACTTACATTTGTTTACTCGTGGAACATGGACAACGTCCTCTGTCATGTTCGGATATTTCATTTCAGAGAGGGTTAATAACAATCACTTGGACAGACGATGGATTCTACGACGGCCACTTAAGAACCTTTTGAAGGTGCGTTCTGTCACTGTTATCGGTAGGGCTGCAACTAACAACTACTTTATTGGTGATTCATCTGTTGATCATTTTGGATTAATTCCTTGGTCTATAAAATGTCAAAGAATTGTGGATCAGTGTTTCCAAAGTCCAAGATAACATCCTCAAATGTCTTGTTTTGTCCACAACTCAAAGATATTCAGTCACAGAGGAGCCAGGGTGTAACGTTGGGTTCAACATTGGGGGGGGGGGTTACTCTTGTGTTGTCCTCGGGTCAAGTAAGTACGTTTTCTCATAATTGTTTGTGTCTTAGTTACATAGTTCAGTGTTTCCCTATCATGATGTTCCAAAATGATGTTAAAATGCACAGTTAGCACAGTAGAAAGTTTAAAGGTTTTAAAACATTACATTAAAAGGGAACTTGGCGCCGTTTCAGAAAGATATTTACACAATGGGACTTTTCATAAATAATCACCAATAATCTGGATGTAACGACTAAGTGGGAAAAGACAAAGAGAAAAACAGCTAGAACAGTCTGGTAAGTTCAGAAAAGACATCCCTTCACAGTGGGGGATCACCAGACGCCCCCGATACGATATCATCACAATGCTTATGCCACGATACGATATAAGTGTGATTTTAAACATTGCAATATTCTGTGATATATTGCAATTTATAACCTTTTTTCCAACTTCTAATTTTTTCCAATTTCAAAAAAGTGATGAGTGGATAAGACTTTAGATTATATGTTACCTAACATGTGGCCTTTACTTTACTTTTGCCATATATTACAATGTTTGACCCCAATTTTGAATGACGTCCCCAAAAGGAAACTTATCAACGTCTGTTTCACCTAAAAAGAAACATTTCTCTATTTGTTCATGTCACTTCAATGTTATTGCAGCATAATGGGACAAACTGACCATCATATATGTAATATATAATCAAAGATCCATAATTGGCGTCTGTGTATCGATACAGTATTGCCACTGGAAATATCGCGATACTATGCTGTATTGATTATGCCAGCCTTAACCCTCATGTTGTCCTCGGGTCAAATTGACCCGTTTTCCTATATCAATGTTCTTCTACAATTGTAATTAGCCAAAATAACATGATTGATTCCACACAACACACTGTGGCAAGTACAAAACTCTACTTTCATGAATTTTGGGGAATCTTATTCAATTTTATAGCATTTGAAAGAAAAATTGAAAGTGGTTTTGAAATAGTATTGTATAGTATTGTAATAGTATTGTAAGTTGACATATTCCAGTCTGTGATTATCCATCAACATATACTGTATTCCTTTAATTTTAGTCTAAATAATTCCTAATTTCTGCTTTTCAAACAATAAGTATAATTCCCTATAAATGAGGTTTATTGACCATAAATTCCAAAAACAACTATAAAACTAAAGTTAATAAGTTATTGTTACGTAGTGTTAAAAACGTAAGAAAAAGTTAAAAACATTGATTAAAAAGCATCAACAAAAGTGGTGATTTTCAATTTTGACAGGACAACACAAGGGTTAACTTGTAGTAACGGGTTTTGTAAAGACCAAAATAACATCATTAACAGTGTGATGTTGGAGGTTCATCCATCACTGTGACACCTTTTTGACATAGCAGTAGATATATGTTCATTCATTATTATGTTCCAGTGGAGCATAATAATGAATTGTGTTTCCATTTTAACTAATGACTTGTCCTGTTCATGTTGTTTCTTCTCTGTCTTATACTTAATGTTACTATCCTATGTCTTTTTTACTGTAACTCCAAGCTGCCTAATGGACTGCAGATGGAAATTAGCCCTCAAGCTACAATCTGGCACATTTACGTGTACTGTTGTACTTGTTCATCAATGTGCATTATCCTGAATTAATAAATTAAATTAAATTAAATTTTTCCTCTCACTTCTTTTCCTCTAGTCCAATTCCTGAAATCCACAGACCTCAGCCGCCACAGTCTTCTCTACCTGAAAGAGATCGGGAATGGCTGGTTCGGGAAGGTAAAGCCCCCCCCCCCCCGACACCTCAATCTACAGAACTTCCTGCTGACCTGTGGTGGAATGTAACTGAGTACATTTACTCAAATACTGTACTAAAGTACAAATTTCTTGTACTTTACTTGAGTCTTTTCTTTTCATGCCACTATCTACCTCTACTCCTCTACCTTTCAGAGAAAAATATTGTACTTTTACCCCACTACATTCATCTGACAGCTTTAGTTACTTTACATATTAGGGTTTTTGCACACAAACCACAAATAGTTTATGAAATTCGACCTCAAGATGAATTGATTAATTGATTAGACACTTGGTTGATTGACAGAACTGGTTGGGTTGTTTCTAGTTTCTGAACTTTTTCTGCATTGAGCACTTTTACTTACTACATTTACCTGAAGATACTTGCATACTTTCACTTAACCCTCCCGTCAAAACTGAAAAATCAACTCTTTTTTTCTTCTTTTTTTTTAAGTTTTTCAACTCATTTTGACACTTTTTCAACATTTTTGATGTTTTTTTGATGTTCTTTAAATGCAGTTTTCAAAGCTTTCAATGCTTTATGTCGTTTATTGTCATTTTTTTCAACAGTTGTTGTTGTACTTGCCCATCCATGTTATTTTCAGGAACTTTGGTTGAAAGAAACTCAAATTTCTGATATAAAAAAACAAGTCAGACTTGACCCGAGAACAACAGGAGGGTTAAGTAAGTATTTTCCATGCAGGGCATTCGCTAGTTACAGCGTACTTGTTATGAGTACTTTTACTTAAGTAAAGTATATAAGGAATACTACTTCTACCACTGCTGCTGCAGTCGCTGCAGCTGATGAAACGCAGCCGCAGTCAGTCTCACATCGCGGCTGTTAGTCTTCGCTCTTATCCCCTCCCTGTTTAAATGGCCGACACGCTGAGTTACCTGTAATGTCTGAGTGTGTAATGCCAACCTGATCCCCGTCCCTTTGATGTCAACTTGTCCCAGAAGTAATAGACTTAGCCCTTAGGGATACATTTTCTGCTGGTACAGATTTTTTTGCCGTGTTTTTACAACCAGATAACATGTTGTCGTTCTCTCTCTCTCTCTTATTCTCTCCCCCTCTGATTCTTTGTCTTTCTCCTCCTTTTCCAACTCCAACTGTTAACTCATGAATATACCATGCATCCTCTCCATCCTTGCGTACCTTGACGGTATGTTCCATCTGTTTGTCTGCATTTTTCCGTCCCTGAACCCCCTCTTGCATGGCTGCTCTATGTCTTTTTGTCCGTCTTTTGTCTAACGGTCACTCCCACTCATGCTCAATGCGTTTTGTTTGCGTGTAAATGTCCGTCTATCTGTCTTCCCTGTGTCGTATATGTCTCTATGTGGACGGTTTCAGGTTCTGCTGGGGGAGGTGAACGCAGGCCTTAATACCACCAAGGTGGTGGTGAAGGAACTCAAAGCCAGCAGCAGCGTGCAGGACCAGATGCACTTCCTGGAGGAAGCGCAGCCTTTCCGGTACATAATTACCTCTGTCACCTGGTACATGTCTTTCTGGTTGGAATTCCTCTTTCTTTCTTTCTTTCTTTCTTTCTATTCTATTATTGCACAATCAAGAAAAACGGATAGTTATTGCACATTTATAAATAAATACTGTTAATGTGGTGTCATAGGTCACATGAGATAGTATTTCCATATGTCAGTGTGGGTGTTTGGGAATGTTTTTTTTACCTGTCTTTCCTGTTGGAATTTCTTTCTTTCTTTCTTTCTTTCTTTCTTTCTTTCTTTCTTTCTTTCTTTCTTTCTTTCTTTCTTTCTTTCTTTCTTTCTTTCTTTCTTTCTTTCTTTCTTTCTTTCTTTCTGTCAGTAATGGTTAAAGTAACTCATACACTCTAAGCAATATATCCATGAAATAAAGTTCTGGTAGCTCATTACCCGGATACAGACTTTGACAGTAGCATAAATACAAATATTACACATATTGAATGGCATCATATAGAAAAAAACTATTATTGCACAATTAAGAAAAACAGTTATTGCACATTAATAAATAAATACTGTTAATGCGGTGTCATAGTTCACAACGGCTTAATAATTTACATTTTAGTGATGAGTTGGTGTGAACATTGAAAGGGATGTTTATGTGGAAAAGTGATGAGTGACTTATATAATAAGACTTTAGATTATATCTTATCCAACATGTGAACTTTACTTTGCCACGTAGCAAACCTATATGTTATTCAACATGTGACCTTAACACATCCTATATTAAGTACATTTGAAGGTCACTCGCCGAGTTTCTGTAGAACTTGTAAATTGGCGCTCAATCTTTGATATAATAAACCTTATAATTGTGTGTCAAGCGGCTTCCTTATCGACACATCATCCAGCATTGCTGTAGTAGTATTTCCATATGTCAGTGTGGGTGTTTGGGACTGTATTTTACTGTCATAGAACCACATGTCAACACTGACCTTGTACCCTGTGCTGTGATCTCCAGCGGCCTGCAGCACCCGGCTCTGCTGCAGTGTCTGGCCCAATGCACCGAGGTCACTCCCTACCTGCTGGTGATGGAGTTCTGTCCACTGGTGAGTATCCTAACCCAGAGGCTTCACAGGATGTGTCAAATAGATCAATTCAATTTGATTATTAAGTGTCGTATCACAACAGTTGTTGTCTGAGGACACTTTACAGATAGAGTAGGTCTAGACCACACTCTGTAAATTACAAAGACCCAACAATTCCCCCCAAAAGCCAGCATTTAGTGTGACAGTAGCGAGGATCAATAAAAAAAAAATATTAAAAGGGCAGTGAGCAATGCCGGGAAAAGATTGTTGATATTTGAACTCAACCACCAAACAAATTCAACCCCCCCCTCCTTCAGAAGCTCCGCCCCCCAGATTCACAGACAGATAACTACTAGATGGCTACTACTACTGGATTACTACCAATATACCTTGGTAATCTGAGAGAAATGCTGCCGGCACCGTGGCGTAAATCTTCCTTTGTCGCTTAGTGTTTTTATGTTAGGCTGAACTACATTTGATGGTGGTTTGTTACACCGTCGTCATTTGAGTCTGTTTGAAAAAGGGGCAGGCAAAAAAATACCTGCGAGGTGATTGGATGAACATCTGTCTATCAAAAATGCCATTTGGGTTTTCAACAAACAGTCGCAGCCGCCACACACACCTACAACAGGCCGTAGCTGCCAGTCAGTAGTTCCTACAGGATGCTGATTGAACCCAAACACAGGTACTCAAAGCCTGAGAAAACAGATTTTTGTGTGATATGTGATCTCGAGCGATCTCGTAATATCCTGAGAATCAAGCTGCTGTGCAGCGTAAAGGAGGCCTCACAGTATGTGTTGAAAAGAAGAATGAAGACAAATAAATAAATGTTTTTTTGTTGCCGCTATATGTTTTTATATTAGTCTGAACTGATTTGAAAGCCTCTACAGTGAGATATGTAATGTAGGTAATGAAAACCCAGGTCAAGTCGTTTGACCTTTGCTGAAAATGCATTGTGTCTTGGAAGTCATTCAGTGCATTAAAGAGATTGTAAACTCCTCATGGAATATAGTTTATGGGATTTTTTGTAAATTAACTTTGGCAATAAAACATTCTTGGCAGCTGCTGTAAACATTTGGTTGGTAAGCCCGAAGTTGAACCACTCAAACTGCAGCCTAAATATCCCCAGCAGCTCCAACGGGATGGATTGGTTTAATAGATTTACCACTGATATTTGTGGTGATATTGAAGTCATCAAATTACTAAGAACTGGCTTCCTTCCACTTTAGATCCATCAGTTTTTTTAGAACTGCAACTAACAAATATTTTCAGTGTTGATTATTCTCTGGATGAATGGGTTAGTTGTTCGGTCTCCAAAAAGTCAGAAAATGGTGAGACATGATGGATGGATGGATGGATGGATGGATGGATGGATGGATGGATGGATGGATGGATGGATGGATGGATGGATGGATGGATGGATGGATGGATGGATGGATGGATGGATGGATGGATGGATGGATGGATGGATGGATGGATGGATGGATGGATGGATGGATGGATGGATGGATGGATGGATGGATGGATGGATTTTTATTGATCCCCAAAACAGGGAAATTCCAGAGTAAAATATCAGACACACAGCACACATACAGAATATACCAGGATACAATATACATAAAATAACAGGATACAATATACATGAAATACTAATAGGATAGAATATAAGAACAAATAATTTAAAATATATACAAGTTGGGAATAAAAAACAGTTTAACTATTAATAAAGCTGTAGATGAACCTATTGTGTAAGGTGCACTCAGCGCAGCTGTAATGTGTTTGAGTCTTTCTACCACTCAGTGAGGAAGTATTAAAACATGTTAGTGCCTGTGGAAGGAAGGATTTCTTGTAGCAGTCCATGCAACATCAAAGCTGTCATGGATGGATGGATGGATGGATGGATGGATGGATAGATGGATAGATGGATAGATGGATAGATGGATAGATAGATAGATAGATATACTTACTTACTTACTTACTTACTTACTTACTTACTTACTTACTTTATTCATCCTGAAGAAAATTCTAGGCATCCAGTAGCAAGACAATCATAATACAACAAACATACAGTGTATCACACATATATGAAAAATAAATTAAAAATCACTCACAGAAATGCAATGACCATGATAAGGTGAGATACTATGGTAGACTGGGTGCAATGGTGATAGTGCAGAAGTGAACAGTGCAGTAGATCGTGATTAAATTATGACTATTAAATATTAACATAATAACCTATAAACTGACTGACTGAATAAGAACAATATGTAACAGGGAGTACGTTTTAAGATGTATATGTTATGACCACAGTCCAGATTGTGTAGGAGGGTTAATTTAACCTATCAGACAGATGTACGTCAGACAAAGTGATATGATGGGGGCTGAGACAGACAGTGGTCGGGGTCATCCATGATAGATAACAGTTGTTCAGTGACCTCAGCTTCAAATGTCTCCTCTTTGCAGCCAGTGATCAGTGTTTCCCAAAGTCCAAGCTGACGTCCTCAAATGTCTTGTGTTGTCAAAGACATTCAGTTTACTGTCAGAGAGGAGAGAAAAAACTAGAACATATTCACAGTAAAGAAGCTGGAATCAGAGAGTGTTTAACTTTTTCAACCAATTATCAAATTGACGATTAATTTAATAGTTGACAACTAATTGATGAATCTTTACAGCTCTACAGTTTTAAATTCCAACAGAGTAAAGTGGTGTAAATTGGTAATTGTTGATGAAATATATTTTTCACAGGAAAATCAATCCATTTAGTTAATGACAGAAAATGACAGGATATAATAAGAAGAATAAAAAGAATAAATAATAATACATTGGATTTGTATTGCACTTTCCAAAGTCCTCAAAGACGCTTTACATAGGATACAAACTAGCAGTAAAGATTTCTTGTACTGAGGAGGTAATGATTGTTATAGAAAGCTAATAATTTAGTGTGACTAGTAAGATGGAGGAGGATGAAGACTCTGTCGAGGACACAGATTTAGTCCAAAAACATTCAATAATTCCCTCAGATGGCCAGATTGGTCTCTTTATCCCAAACATTTCAATTGTAAAACCGAGGACACAGTTTGCTGGTTCATCTGGTGCACTTTCATGCAGGATCCCAGATTCTAATATCAAGCCAGATTCACATGATAGAGCAAGAGATGGGCGACTCGTTGTCCCATCAAGCACAGTAATGACCCGCCTGCCCTCCAGTGGCCGGTGGCTGCAACATACAGATGTTTTACTGGTGTGTGCTGTGTCCAGGGGGATGTGAAGGGTTACCTCCGAAGCTGCAGGACCTCAGAAACCATGACCCCTGACCCCTTGATTCTCCAACGGATGGCCTGTGACATCGCCTCGGGACTCGTGCATATGCACAAACACTGCTTCACACACAGGTAGCGAGCAAATTACTGCAATTAAATAAAAAAATTACAGAGTTTCAAAGGAAAGCTTTGCCTTCAGATTCATCAACGCTAACTCTTGTGCAATTTAAGAAAGCTTTTAAAGGTTTTTCTTTGTCTGTGCAATGATTTCCCTATGGGATGTCTTGTAAACAACCCATGTAACTCCTAATATTATTTTACTTGTTTTTATTTTTTATTTATTCTGTTGTTTTGATATTGTGTGTAATTTTAGTTTTTGATTTTTCACTTTGTTTTCTTTACTTTTTGTTTTTTTTTGTTTCTTTCTATTTTAATTGGATTAAGCATTGGATAATGCCCATATTAAGCCCTTCTGAGACTTCTTTTATTGATTATGTGTATGTTAATCTGTAGTATTTGCATATGTGTAAACCAATAAATGAAACAAAAAAATTAAAAAGCACACACACGTGCAACAGCAGACCCAGCCAGTATCTTCTGTTCAGTAACAGTAACATCTGCCTTTTGCTTCTCGGTTGCTTCCTGGAACAATATCCTGGTGCTGCCTGAGTGTTCCTTACATACTCCAGCATCAGTGATTTTGTTGCAGGCGGTGACCCTCCCCTCCCGAACATCTCGAGCCTGCACCCAGTCTGCAGCACCTGTTTCATTCCTTCCTATGTGTTTTCAGCGACGGTGGTGTTGAGCTGTAGTCATCTTGATATCTGTGAGATTTCTTTGCATGCAGGGCTTCTAAGTATTGTTGTGCCTCTAGAAATATGACCCTCCTGCAATGCTCTGGCTTTGATTTGTCTGTTTCTAAATTATTAAGAGAGGTAACAGCTGTTTATCCCCCTCCTTCTCCCCCATTTAACCAGTGACCTGGCTTTGAGGAACTGTTTGTTGACCGCTGATGTCTCAGTGAAGATCGGAGATTACGGCCTGTCCCAGAGCAAGTACAAGGTCTGTTTATCAGAAACAAACGCACACAGTAAAATATGCAAACATCAACAGTGTTATTTTACCAGCAAACAATTTCATTTGTTCAGTTTGTTGTCTGTCGCGATGCCATGTAACAGCCACTAGGGTCAAATGGGCTAACTGATTAGATGAGTGCATGGATACATTATTTAAAGAATAGACCTAAGCTTGTTAGTGATTTGCTATCTAAGTCCCTTAGGTGCTTTGCATCTGCAAAAAGATCTAGCATTTACTCCACCCAAGCGATTTTCTACAGATTTTACGGATTATTTCCAGATTTAATTTGTTATGGTTATAATATTATTAATACTTAACGCATTTAGATGATAACAAGGCAAATTTAATTTGAAAAAGTAACACTGTTAGTCAAAATTAAATGTTTTTCTTTTTTTTGCTATGAGTGTATAAGTGAATCCAAATCAATTCCAACGTGTGATTCTGTTGTGTCCTCACTGCCGGTCCTGTCAGGATGATTACTACGTGACTTCAGATCAGATGTACGTGCCGCTGCGCTGGATCGCTCCAGAGCTGGTGGATGAGGTGCATGGAAACCTGCTGGTGGCTGACCAGACCCAACACAGCAACATGTGGTAGGACACACACACACACACACACGCACACGAGTGCACACACACAAACACGCACGCACGCACGCACGAACGCACAAGCAATGAATGAAATACAAAAAATAGAGGCATTTTATTTGTAAATTTGCTCTGATATATGTAGCATTTTGTTAAAATCAGGAGTTGTAAAAAATACTGTGTCTATATATATATATATATATATATATATATATATATATATATATATATGTTTTTTTAAAAGAAATGTAGATGTACAATATTACTATTAATTCATGTAGCCATACATTGTGCATAAAAGGTCATGATCATAGGATTCAAGTTGGTTCCCTGAGAGAACTCACCAAAAAAAAAATGGACAACCCAAAGTGTGCTTGTAAATGATAAAAGCATTGATGATCGATTATAGGTTTGCGAAACTGTCTACAGTTCCTTTAAGTTTTTGTTGAGTTCCAGCTCTTGATACCACAATGACAAGAGCAGAGGGCATGCTTGGAGGACTCTGCATTTAAAATCATCTATTCCAGTCTTAGATCTTGACAGAGTTAAAGAGCAAGAGTAAGTCAAATACGAACAAGACAGAGGAAGTTTATAGAAAACCAGTGTATACAGTTTGTTAGCCCTGACTGTGAAGGAAAACATGAAGGAAGCATAATAACCAAAAGTTACTTTGGGACTAGATTAAAGTATTTGTACATAAGGGAAATGACACATATTTGTTCTGATTACTGTTTTATGTTTCATCATCACATTATCCATGATATCCTGTGTCTCAGGTCTCTGGGAGTGACTATCTGGGAGCTTTTTGAGCTTGGGAACCAGCCCTACAGACACTACTCTGACAGACAAGTACTGACCTACGCTGTGAGGGAGCAGCAGCTGCGACTGCCCAAACCCATGCTCAAAGTGCCGCTGGCTGAGCGCTGGTGAGACACAAGCAGACACACATTTAGAAACATCTTTAAAATATTAAACTGTCCTTTAGAAGAAGCACAAAACACAATATTCAGAGCAACACAATTACATTCCTTCCAGGATGAGTGGATTCTCATCTCTGTTGCAGATTCAAATTATTGTGCTAATTCTGCTGGTTTTTACGGAGATTTCCAGAGATGAAAAAAAAAGAAAAAAAATTAAAAATAAACATGTAATGGGGACAAACAATTTTGCGAAATCTTGATTTTTATTTGCAAGATCTTGACTTTGTTTTGCGAGATATTGAGTTTTATTTGCGATATCTCGAGTTTCATTTGCAAGTTCTCGCAAATCCAACAAACAATAAGGCTACCTCAGCTAGCTAGCGCACTACTAGCTTTCGCCCTACTAGCTTTCGCCCTACTAGCTAGCTAGGTTAGCCTTATTGTTTGCGATATATCGCAAACAAAACTCAATATCTCGCAAAACAAAATCAAGATATTGCAAATGAAACTCAAAATATTGTAAATAAAACTCAACATGTCACCTCCAGGGTGCCGTAGGTTTTGCTTTCCAGTATTTGGGAATTTTTTTTCCCAGTTGTCTCTTTTTATCCCCGTTATTACAACTTAACTGATAAATTCTAGATCCGCAAAGATTAATGAATTAGTTGTCAACCAATCCATTAATCGCCAGCTATGTTATAACCGAATAATCGGTTTGAGTCATTTTTGAATGAAAAACAGTAAAACAATTTGCCAATTCGAGCATATTGTCTGGTTTCATTACTCCTCAACGTTTTATAGACCAAGAAACTAATCAATTACTCAATAACTTTTTTTTATTTGACCAGAATTGGGCACATTACATGTAGTGCACCAGGAAATCTGATGGAATTGCACATTCTCCTTCACATCTTGTGTCTGTTTTATTGTTTGTCTCAGGTATGAGGTGATGCAGTTCTGCTGGCTACAACCTGATCAGAGACCCACCGCAGAGGAAGTCCACTTGCTGCTCAGCTACCTGTGTGCCAAGGGGGCCAGCGAGGCCGAAGACGACTTTGAGAGGCGCTGGAACTCCCTTCGTACCAATACTGTATTCAACAGCCACCGTGGGGCCTCGGCAATGTCACGAGACCACTCCTCATCAACATCGTCCTCTTTCCCTCTCCTTGAGCAATTTTCAGCTGGTGATGGCTACCACTCAGAGTCCGGGGATGATATACTCACAGTCACTGAAACCAGCCACGGTCTGAACTTTGAGTACAAGTGGGAGCAAGCCAGGGCAGACCAATCGTTTAGAGCCCCGGACTCCTCTAGTACCATCGGCCAGGCAACCCATCATTTTCAAGAAGCATTTTATCCACCTGGGGGCATCGTGGGAGGCTGCCCCATGGAGAACCACAGCCATGGAGTTTCTCCTACTTACTACCAATCAAAACATCTACATGCTCCCAGCATACTTCCTGTCCTCAGTGCCCACAGCCCATCTGTAAGCAGTGAGTACTACATCCGCATCGAAGAACCAGTAGACTGTAACCTTGATCCGGACTATACCATGTGCTCCTACAGCCCGGACTACCAAGGCAGCAGTGGAAGCTTTCTGACTGGGAGTGCCGACTCAGGCGAGTGCATTGCCTGCCCGTCACAGGCTAACATGGGTCCCTATTGGCCAGGAGACATCCTTAAGTCAGATTTGTACGATTCAAATGACTCAAGTCCTGCTATCTCCCTGACAATGGAGCCCCTTTTAGGGCAAGTGTTGGACAACAGCCCACTACCGCCCTGGGAGTCTAGTCACTATGTGTCCTATAAAGACAGAGATGGGGGTTACTACTATGAGCACTCGCCTCCTTTGGGAATAGATCATTATTTAATTGGAGGTGAGGCCTCCAGTGAGCGTCATCAGGAAAGTTGGGGTTCAAGGAGCCTGCGCCAGGCCTTGGGTGAGTTGGAGAACCCGCTAGGTATATCCCCTGCTGTAAGCGTAAGTGCACCTCAACAGGCCTACAGAGAAACATACCTGGACACAAGTCAGACCTCTATTATAGGAAAGAACGTGACAGGGGGCTACTACGACATGATGGGCTCCCTGAGGAAGACTATGCCCAGGCATAGTAACCACTCTGTGAGTATTAACATGGAGACCGAGGGGCACTCTTCATTGGGCATAGAGACATTGATACAGAGGAAGAAGAAGAAGAGGACATCTTTGTGGAGAGACATACCTGCAACACTTGGCCTTCAAAACACCGCCACAGCAGTGTGGGTCACCACAGACGGGCTAGCCACAGCTGCAGACAGGATGCTTATGTTGATTTTCATTACACAATGCCAAGTACAGACATTGAAGACTCCTGGCCAGAAGAGCATAGCCTGGCCTTCCACTCTTTGCCCAAACCAATTGATTATCTTGAGCCCCACCAGGCCAAAGATAAAAGTGCCTGCCTTAGTCTGAGTAAACATGCAATGGTGCCCTCAGACAACTGCAATGCCTACATCTACCTGTGCCATGAGGGCGAGACTCAGGTGCCGGCATCTGGAGAGTGCTGCCACTCGCACTTTGTTGACCCGCTTACAGGCTTGCTAGTCAGAAACAACAGCTTCAGTCACAGCTACAGTCACAGCAGCTACATCAGCGACAAGGCCAACAACATCCCAAGCAATGACGAGATCATTAATCTATCCCCGGCTCCAGGGGGTCCCATTGTGGCCAAACCTGCCTTGGTAAAGACTGAGGACAGAAGAGAGCAGTATCTTGACCTTACAATAGATGATACACTCGCCAAAGAGAACAAGGAGCATGTAATCAAAGAAATCATGCAAAAACCACCAGATCATAAAATGGAAGAGGTGACCCTGACAATGACTAGGAGCACTCCACCTCCTGATGACAACATGCATGTGATGGTGGCCCACACAGATCCGCAGTCAGAGCTGAGCCCCACTGGCGACAGCGGTGTTGACCGAGGAGGCTCCAGTGTGAGCCTCGCTGACATCCTTGACTGCAGTGACGACGACGACGATGACGACGAAATCACAGATGATATCACAGATGTCACCTCAGGCATCTTTGCCGATGAGTCGAGCGAGTTGAATGCTTCTCCGGCCTTCAAGTCGCTACAGAAACAGGTAGGAACTCCTGATTCCATGGACTCCATGGATCTGCCATCTGCAGCCGAATCTTGTGAAGGCTTCAGCCCTGCGTCCTCCCACCCTTCCAGCTCACCTAAAGCTATGGACAGTGGCTATGACACAGAAAATAATGAAAGCCCAGAGTTTGTACCCAAAGAGCCTCATGAACCCCGTGAACAACCTATGGGAAAGCCTACCCTTGATACAAGCCTGGAGGAGGACAAGGAGATGGAGGAGCATGAGGTTGAGGATAAAGTAGTGCCCACAGAGGGTGAACCATTATTGGGTGAAGACATGGCTTTAGGAGCCTCGCATACAGATGACCACATCCTTTTACCACTGAGCGATAAGACTCCATACAGAGACTCTGCCTACTTTTCAGACTATGAGAATGATAGGCAGTCAAGGGATGAAGGGGAAGAACTGTTAGAGAGAGTAAGAGATGAAGAAAATGTTGAAAAGGAACAGCACATGGGAGAAAAGAAGGGTGAGAAAAGGAAGAAAGAGGAGGAGGAAGAACTAAATGAAACTGTAGTGAACAAAGATCTAAAACTTGAAAGGAAACACATATCAACAGGAGGAACAGAATCCTCCTCTCCGCCAGATATGGATGCATATTTGACAGAAACATGTGGCCAGGTTGAGACATTGGGGCTACCCCTGGAACCCTCTGACACTGCTTCAATGGACGAATGGCCATCTCAGGAGGAGAGCTCATCCTTTGGAGACTGGGCAGCAGAGGTGGTGGGGGCCATGGAAGAAGCCCTGGGTGCCCTCAATGAAGATTGTACCTCCACCATCAGGGTAGAGGAAGATGAAGCGGAGAACTCTGCTCAAGATTTAGAAACAACAGGAGAGCAACAACTCAATACAAATCAAAAGAAGCCATCAGGGATTTCCAGTGAGATCCTGCACACTTTACCCAAAGACGAGGTGGCCTTGCAGCACACGGCAAGCATCAGGCGGTTTTCTTCTTCCTCTCCTCCACCTCCAGCTGCCCCTCCCCCTCCGCTCCCTGCAACAGAGGGCCGAGCGTCTCCAGCTGATGGGGAAGACGCGGATGAGGAGGGCGGCGACACTGACGACAGCGACGAGTCTGATGAGGAGCTACAAACCTACTGTGTGCAGGAGCAGAGCGGAGGGGAGGAGAGCGAAGACGAGTGCCACCCAGTGCCCATAGTGGTGAGTGACAACAGCGAAGCCCACAAACTGCGCAGCCTCCTTAAGATGCCAGCACTGTTTACAACAGACAACCTTGATAAGGACCTTGAACCCAAGAAGAAGACTGTGTCTTTCTTTGACGATGTCACCGTCTATCTGTTCGATCAGGTGAGTGTTGGCTGTATTATGGCTTTATTATTTATATAGTATTTAAACATGCTTAAATCAATATTTTTGATAACATTGGTTTAGCATGTTGCTTATTGTAATGTTGGAAGGGCACTCATAGTGCTTAACCCTCATGTTGTCCTTGGGTCAAATTTGACCCGTTTTCAATTTGTTTTTTATCACAAAAGAAGGGCCGTTGAAAAAAGCACTAAAAATGTCAAAATTCAAAACATAAAAAAACATAATAAAAGCACCCACAACACTGAAAAAGTGACAAAAATGGGTATTTTTTCATGGTTGACGAGAAGACAATACAAGGGTTAAACAGGGAACATTACATTACAACAAATGCAGCTATAAAGAGTCTTTTTTAGTTTTAACTTTGGTTTTATGGTTGTATGGTTCAGTCTGGGCCGCTCCAATTAGTAGAAGCCAATAATTTAAAATGTTTTTAACTCACTGAATGCCATCTGTCACACACAGACACTGTTACAGAGTAGCTAGTGGGTGCACATAGTTAACCAACTAGCTATGCAACAGCTAAAAACCTAGATATTTCTTCGCAGAAGTTAGTGGGGACTAAAACGGAGGGAATATAGGAATATAATTCATCAGGTGAGAATAAAGGCTAATTTTACATTAGGAAGTCTGTTAATACTCAAACTTTAATAATCTTTAAAGCCAATGAACTGTTAGGGCTATGTATCTTGAGCTTGCTTTGATCTAAGTCTGTCTAAGATTATTTTTATTTTCTTTCAATTAACTTTGCTGCCAATAGGAAAGCCCAACTAAAGACTTGGCTGAGCATGGCTTCCCTTTGGGAGCAGAGGGTCTGAGTTCACGGAGCAAGTCCCAAGAACGGCTTAGTGCCTCTGATGACTCTTCAGATGGGAACATCTCAGAGGAGAGTAAGTACCAGACCACATTTAATAATTTAAATATAGTGTCAAAATGTTATAGAAAAATGAAACTGATCAATCTGCTTGAGCATTAAGACATTAATAAAAGTTTGAAATAAATATTATATTATTGCATATTCTATTAACCTTGTATATGCTTTCTCTAGGCAATATTATTAGGAAACACTCTATTAATTTTCAATGTTACGCAGATGATACCCAATTATATCTATTAATAAAGCAAGATGAAACCACTCAGTAACTTAAACTTTAATATGCATTTAAGACATAAAAGCCTGAATGACCTACACTTTCCTGATGTTAAATTTACTAAATTATGGTGTAGACCTACTCTATCTGTGTATAATTTTGTTGTGATACAACATAAGAATTAATTATCTGCTCCTAGGTGCAGGGTACGAGTGGGAGGACGACTTCCCGCTGCTCCCTCTACCAACATCCTCAGTGGCGTCTGACTCCTCTCCAGCTCACGCCATCCTCACAGCTCCGGACCCCAAACCCACTGTACAGTTCTCCCGCTTCACCGTCTCCCCCTCCAATGTGTCCCGTTTCTCCATTACTCACATCTCTGACTCTGACATGGACTCCGCAGGAGGTGGGTCACCTCTAACTCCCAACTCTCTCTTTCCTCATATCTGACATGATGTGATTTTGATTAGGAGTTTTACTGCTGTGATTCTCACATAACATGAACTCACAATTTTTGTCACAGCTGTTCAGATTTGTGAGTGGGATATCTTTTAATTTAGTGAAGATCTACTCACCTTAAAAGACTGTGAGCACAAAACACAAACAGCATATTGAGCTGGTTAATCCAGGAGTAGGACCTAATCTAAAGTAGTTTATTCTGGCCTTCTAAAACACTTACATTTGTACTAGCTACGTATTGTCTCTGGAGTCCTGGACTAATTAAATACCTGTGTTAGTCCTCAATAGTGAGAGGATTTGCTCACAGCATTGACCTCTGGGTGCAATGAAACATGTTTTGTGAGACTGAAAATGTCCCTTTGATTTTCTGTAGATATGGGAGAACGTTTTAATCAAAGTTAGTGTCATTTCTGGTGCTTGCTGTTTTAAATACTCCAAATAATTTCTTTTTTTTTTTAACTTAAACTTGGCTCCTCTTAAGGTTTAATTTCATCATTGACTTTTGATGTAAACCTAATAATGTAAATCTATTCAAATTCCAAATCATGTATGGACACGATTTAACTAATATGGTTGTTAGAAGACTACTTTAATAGCGAATTAGACTTCATCCCGGTCTGGGAAACTAGCCCATTAAAGATGCAGTTTTTGGCTCCAACGTGTTGCCACAGACTTCCAGTCCAACGCCCCACACCAATAAACTTTCTTGCCAAATTTCATAGAAATGTGCCAACATTTTGGAAAAGCAAGATACCTAATGGCCTGTGAAGAGTGTTTATTTACTCTTTTCTGCCTATTTTGTGTTTTGCAGGAAGCAGCGAGGATGGGGACAAAGAATAACGAGCCATGGACATGTACTGCCTCTCATCCAACAACTTGGCCTGCTCGCATGACTTCTAATTTATTTTTGAAACGTCAGGTTTTAGAAACACAAGACAGTGCCTGTTACTGCGTGTGGACACTTTTAAATGGTCCGTCTTACTGACCTAAGCTGAAAAGAGAATGGTTAATATATAAAATGTTCAGAATATTAATATATGATGTATGTAAAGAATCTATAGAAGCAGGGGAAACTTGTTTGTTGAATTGTGCATATTTTTTTGGATCAAAGAGACACAATGGAAGGACAGACCTTTGGAAATCATTTACTTTCACTTCTTAATTATGATGGGAAGCATTCATGAGAGTGTGGAACCACCTGGACTTATGTATAGAAACAGCACCGTGGTGCAAACGGTCGCCGAGTTAAACTTTTTGGATTTTCAGAAAAAGACTTTACAGCTTCACAGACTTTGTACTTTTTAGGAAACTTTACTCTTAACTAATATCAACGAGAATCCTTGAGGTATCACAAGTAATATGATGTTAATATCTGGGTTCATTGCGAGATAAAGGACATGCTAGTGTAGTAGAAGGAAGCAAAGGGCGTTTTAATGGGTCATGTCTGGTCACAGAACAGCTGATCAAACCTGGGCAATGTGATATTTTGTGTCTATTTCTTTTGAATCAGGACCACTACTACACTGTTTTACATAAATATGTGGCTCATTCTCTCCAAACACAAATTCAGCACCAGCACCGCCATCGCAGACCAACACTCTTTGTTGTAAACATCAGGCACAACATTGCAGGGCTGTAGTACTCGAGTCCGGTCTTGGACTCGAGTCCGAACTCAAGACCGTTTTTCCATGGTCTCGGACTTGTCTCGTACTCGCTAGTATTTGGACTTGGACTTGTCTCGGCCACTGGTCTTGCCAGATGTGGCTTTTGGGCTTTTGGTCTTGACCGAGTCCAGGTGTCTTTATTATGTTGATAATAATATTGGAGGGAAAGTGAAACCCAAAATGATTGTCTTGATACGGTCATGTATAAGACCTTTTTTTTCCTGTCCTGGACTCGGTCTTGATTTGGACTTGAACCATTTTGGACCCGGCCTTGTCTTGGACTCTAACCCTTTTGGACTCGGTCTTGACTTGGACTCGACTAGTCTTGGTCTTGGACTTGTCTTGGACTTGACAAAGGTTGTCTTGACTACAGCCCTGCATCATTGTCACTATAGTGACAGGAAGTAGAGGAAGTCACTTCAGATTTAACTCTCATTAAAATTTTAACAGGTTTTTCAAATATAGCAATGCATGGTTTAACTATCTAGGAATCCGTATCTATAAGAATGAATGTATTGCTTTGAAACAAAAGGGTTTTTTGTTAATGTTTTGGAGTAGAGACAGGCACACATGGTCATGGAAATCCATTTTCATGTTTCCTCTTGCTGCCAAATGGGCAGCAACCATTCGTGATTTGGTCTGCTTCATGAAAACACTAGTTTTCTAATAAAGACTTGGGCCAGTAGGGCTGGGCGATGTGGATGCAATCATCATAACAGTATATGTAATGTCATAAAGTACTTTATTCTGAGCTTCACTTTGAAACGTTGGTTAAAAAATAAAATGTATACTCACCTGCCAAATGAAAGTTCTTCATCACATTGATGCAAAGATCCCGTAACTCCAATATTGCCAGAATTCATAATAGTAATACTAGGATATTCTCAATGGGGTTGTACAACCAGAATATTAAAAGGATGGTGGGAACATTTTTTTTTAATAGTCAGTGTATATCATCATATTGCCCAACCCTACAAGCCAATATATATCAAAATACAAACCTGCACAACGATATTAAAGTCTGTTAAATTCTATTTTTATCTGCACAGAGGTCAGTCTAAGGAAGCGCACTTCTGCGTATGTAGATCAGCACATTTTACAACCAGTATTTCTCAGCTTCTGCTCGTTCCTACAAGAGAAATGAGGACAGCTGCCTGACTACTGTTACTCTCACTCGCTGTATAATGGTTACACTGAGCTTGTTTGGAGCGGTTTTGTACTATGATGGTAGTATTAAGCTAATACCTGTTGAACCTTTTCAGATTGGAAAGAAAAAAAAAAAGTTTGTTTTAACTGATTACAATTTGGGTTATGGTGCGCAATCACAGAAGGCTTGTATCGTGCGGATGTGCCGTCAGTTATGTTGTCATGACTTAGAATTCCTCATGGGGGAGACAGAAACTACGCACTATAGCTTTAAGTCTTGTTTGTCTGATCAGCTGGTCGAGGGCTGATGTCACGATCACAACATGTTCCAACGCTTTGCTTTCTGTGTGTATAAATGTGAGGAAGTGAAATGGAAGTTGTGGTTGATGAGCTGTTGGTCTGGCTGCTGTTTCAAAGCTGTCGGCTCTGGAGCCTCAAAACAGCAGGATGCCACCTTTCAAACAGTGTCCTTCAGTGTTTGTTTGCCTCCCAAGGCTTTAATATTCTCTACCAGTTTAGCATAGACCATCTACCGTAGACCGCTGTCAGTAATATTTTTGTATCTCGACAAGAATACTTTTAGGAGTATTGATGAACTGGACCTGT
Organism: Percina caprodes; assembly: GCA_013375575.1. Lineage (NCBI taxonomy): Eukaryota > Metazoa > Chordata > Actinopteri > Perciformes > Percidae > Percina > Percina caprodes. Next base: position 415,356 of record JABXJD010000262.1, on the reverse strand, counting down.
ACAGGTGGGAAGGTTATAAATAATAATAATATACTGTATGTCTCTTATGTTTTATTGTTGCCAAAGAGATGTGTTGTTGTGGTTTAGGGGCAACAGTTGGTGTTGTTTTCACCCCAGAATGAAGACAGAGAGGAGGAACATTACAGGAGCTTTGGCCTGGCCGTTTAAAAACGTGCAGGTTAAGATTTGGTTGTCTGGAACACGAGCCGCCACGCTGACCTGGTCACAGCATTACTGACTGTACCTTCTATCAATATCAATAAAGTCTGTTTTACACATCTGAAGATATATTTTGACCCTTCTTTTGATCCTTCTGTCCACATTAGGAGCGAACTGAATTGACTCTGGTATTGACGTCCCGTCGGCCATGCATTTTGTTTTGTTTTTCATTGTCAAAATTTTAATGGAAACGTTTTTTTTCAATATTTTGTCGTTTTATTTTGACACTTGTCGCTTTCCCCGGTGTTTTGCACTTGACTATTTTATCGATTTTTTTTCCCGAGGTATTTGTCACTTTTTCCCATGTTTTTTCTGATCTTTTTGTTGTTTGTTCCCGTGTTTTTAAAGCTTTTTCCGACATTTTTGTCACTTTTTTCCAACGTTCTTTTGTCACTTATTTTTTTCAAATGCTATAAAATTGAATAAAACACCCAAATTCAATGAAAGTGGTGAACTGATTATTTATTTTGCATGTGAAGACTAATGGTTGTATGGAACCATCTACGTTATTTTTTTTTTTTAAAGAAACCCAAATATCTGAAATAGAAAATTTTGGAAATTGGTCAAATTTGACCCGAGGACAACAGGACAATTAAGGAAAATCACTTACAAATACAAACTGATAGAGAATTCAACATGAAAAAATCTTCTGGGCTTCGGTTTATGCTGGGATCAGCGATATGTTGTCAGCCCAGTAATGATTGACCCAACAGACCAAAAACAGCCTGTTTTTTATGCCTATCCTTGCCTATGCCTACCCGTCTATGGCATGCTGTGTGACCCAGAGGAAAGCACAGGAAGCGCTCTTCCACGAACAACTGTAAACAGGGAAGGAAGAGAGGAAGAGAGGAAGAGAGGAATGATATTGTTGGTGAGGTCAGGTGGAACAGTGAAGTCGCCCTCTGCTCCTCCTTTCTGATCTCTCACAGTGGCCATCTTTAACCCTCGTGTTGTCTTCCCGTCAAAATAGAAAATCAACACTTTTGTTGATGCTTTTTATCGATGTTTTTAACATTTTCTTACATTTTTGTCCTTTTTTCCCAATATTTTTTAACGCTTTTTCCCATTTTTGATGTTTGAAACACTATGTAACACTAACTTATTAACTTTAGTTTTACAGTTATTTTTGGAATTTATGGTCAATAAACCTCATTTATAGGAAATTATACCTAATGTTTGAGTTAGAAAAGCAGAAATTAGGAATTATTTAGACTAAAATTAAAGGAATGGATGTTGATGATAATCACAGACTGGAATATGTCAACTTTTACTCTCAATACTATTTCAAAAACACTTCAATTTGTTTTCCAAATACTATGGAATTGAATAAGACGCCCCAAAATTACCCATCAAAATCCCTCCAAAGAGCGTTGTGTGGAATCAATCATGTTATTTTCGGTAATCATAATTGGGTAATTAAAAAGAACATTGATATAGGAAAACGGGTCAGTTTGACCCAAGGACAACATGAGGGTTAAAGACACACACATCATCAACACACACAGTAGTGTGATCCCAACATTATAGTAGAGTACAGCAAACAGCACAATGTGGGTAAACTTGATTCTTTCTTTATTCTCAGAGTTAAATTGAACAACAGACACTTTGTTTGCCACCAAATCACATGATACAGGTTTGACTGACTTCATGTATCACTTTGAGTTACACCGATACAAGTTTTCTCAGTTTGAATGCCCTTTTTTTAACGAGGAAGTACACCTAGGCTGAAAACTCTACCTGCACTGCCATCTAGTGGTTGCTGTGGTAACTGCACAGGAGGCCCACAGCGCTTCGCATTGTACAATTCTACATTGCTGTACAGTATTTGTCACAGTTAGGTTGTACAAACCACACCCAGCTGTCATGATGGGTGAGTCTGAAGTTAACAGACTTAAACCTTTCAACCCATAGACATCAGAATAGTTTTGCATGTGCTATTTCAGCTACAAGATTTAAAGTCCAGATGCTCTTTAGTGCCCGATCACGTAAGGCTTGTATCATGTAGACATGCCGACAGTGTTGTCATTAATTAGAATTCCTTTTGAGGGCGACAGAAACTACACATCATAGCTTTTACCGTTACTTTTGCTCAGTCTAACTAATAACTTGTATCAGTGTACTCCTGATTGCTCGTCTTTCTACATCAGAGTTATCTTAAACATGACATAAGACAATATGCTATGACAAAGTTCTTCTAGTCGATGTCATTATTTGATTTCTCGGTTGAAAATGCTGCTTTAAGAAGATATTACAAATATTATTACAAATATATTGTTTGTAGACAATATTAATCACACATCAAATCAATGTAATCTGAGAATTGTTGCAGTGCATTATTACTGCAGCAACAAATAGTTACAGCAGTGCTGCTTTTAACTAATATTACAGAATATAGGATTTCCTGTGAGTACACAATTAGTTGAATATACAGTGCGCAGTGTGCTTATTAGTCTTGATGCTATCACTCAGAACAAATTTATTTCACAGATACTGTTGATTTTTCGGACTAGTCTATTTTCTCTGCTGTGTTTAAGCATATGTATTTCTTTCCATCATCATCTGCTGAAACATCTGACTTGTCACACTTTAGATTATCCACCTTGTTCCTAACAAATAACTGTTCTCTTCTGTTTTCTAGGTGTGTGTGTGTGTGTGTAACTGTGTTTGACGCACACCAACACAAGTTGGTGAGCTGTGAGGAGGCAGTAATAACAGGTGAGGCTAAAAGGTGAGACACCTAACGAGATGTGTGGCTTGTTGCCATTAAAGCCCTTTTGTTGACAAGGCAAAAGGGAAGAAGCTGTATTTTAAAGCACAGGGATGTTGCCAGGTGACTCAGACCGGCTGCAGATCCTGTGAGTCCACATGATGCTATGTAAGAGGAAATTATTCAGGCTTTGTAAATAAAGCAAGAATCCAAGTGAGCCACGCAATCTATTCTTATATGTTATGAAAGTGAAAAGGTGAAACAACACTTAATGTACACATCCCTTTACAGAAATACAATTCCAAGGGAAGAAAATCAAGAGCAAATTAAGGTAAATTTGTCTTTCAATGTGCCTTCAATGCTAGAAGATCAAATGTAAATCAATTCATAACTGTAAATGTGAATTATTGTGGTGCACTTCATTTGGTCATGATAATTCTCATTATTGTATAGTCACACTTTTGTAATTCTGTGGTTGAATTAGAGCTTAAAAGCGGAGGGGAGAGGGTGCAGCTGTGCACCAGGGATCCACCTGCAGCTGGACTACACTGAGGGAGAGGTCGGTTCTCCCTCGGGGGGAGGCGAGGCCTTCTCCACGGAGTCATAGTGACCTTTATCAGACAGGTCCTCCTCGATTTCATCCTCATCTTCAGAAAGGGGCGGTTTGGCTGGGGCCTCCACTGCCGGCTCGAAGGGTGGCTCAATGCTAGGAGGAAGAAAGAATATACAGTGAAAAAACATTTTATTTTTTTTTAAAGTGTAATAAATGTAATGCAAATCATGCATAATGCAAATGTCAGAAAAAATCAAAGAAGGCACAGAATGCAACAGCTCTTGTTTTTTTATTCATTTTTTTAGCAGTGGTGCAGTTGAAAAAAGTTGTGAAGTAAATGAGAGTCCCATGAGACATGCAAAAAAAAAAGAGAGAGAGAGAGAAAGAGAGAGAAAGTTGAGCATGATGCTGAAACATGCCAAACATTTCCTGAAATGTCTGAGTAATATGCCCCACAGGTCAGTATGCAGTCACATCACACACAGAACAGTAACAATGATGGAAATAACCCACAAGCCGCTCAACGACACCATAAGCCAACGTGATAATGAAGCGGGTTTTTTTGTGCTAATGGGAAATTGAAAGATGAAGTGGTTGCATGAAGACCCTGAAGACCTGTGGTCAATCACTTACGATGGGTTTTGGTCACTCAAAAGCGGGCGTAATCAGGCCCTGTACTGAAAGGCAAAGACAGCCTCCATGTATCAACATTCAGGATCTCTTCAAACACCAAGTGACATTATATTCTTATGTAATACAGTTGTATGTTTGAATACTATATACAGCGTGTTCTTACATGCTTTACACTATGTAGTGTACATTTAATTACTAGTTACACAAGTTACCATCAATATTAAAGGAGCACTGTGAGGATTTACAATGTCAACAAATGAGACCATGACTGAGACGACTGGCAGCCTCCTATAGTATATGTATACTATGAGTTTTCAATCTTTTTTGACATACTCTACTACAACTTTTAATTTAACTCTTAAGACTGAATTTTTCTTAAGAACTACAATTTTTTGTACTTTTTTTGACATACCATACTATGACTTTTTAAAATCTTTTTTCAACACTCTCTTCAAACACCAAGTGACATTATATTTGTATGTAATACAGTGAATACTATGTACAGTGTGTTCTTACATGCTTTACCCTATGTAATGTATATTTAATTACTAGTTACACAAGTTACTATCAATATTAAAGGAGCATTATGAGGATTTACAATGACGGTTTATGGTTTCAAGTAAAGTATTCAGGTGAGGGGGTCAGCATTTCAAGTCAGTTGTAAAAGAAAATTCTAGTTACAGTATAGTATGTCATGAAACATTATTCGAAAGTCATAGTATAGTATGTTGAAAAAGATTTTTTTTAAAGTCATAGTATAGTATGTTGAAAAAGATTTTTTTAAGAGTCATAGTATAGTATGTCGAAAAAAGTCATAGTATAGTATGTCGAAAAAAGTCATAGTATAGTATGTCGAAAAAGTCATAGTATATCAAAAAAAGTCATAGTATAGTATGTCGAAAAAAGTCATAGTATAGTATGTCGAAAAAAGTCATAGTATAGTATGTCAAAAAAGTCATAGTATAGTATGTCAAAAAGTCATAGTATAGTATGTGGAAAAAGTCATAGTATAGTATGTCAAAAAAAGTTATAGTATATAAAAAAGTCACAGTATAGTATGTCGAAAAAGTCATAGTATAGTATGTCGAAAAAAGTTATAGTATATCAAAAAAGTCATAGTATAGTATATCAAAAAAGTCATAGTACAGTATGTCAAAAAAAGTCATAGTATAGTATGTCGAAAAAGATTTTTTTAAGAGTCATAGTATAGTATGTTGAAAATTTTTTTTTTTAAAGTCATAGTATAGAATGTCGAAAAAGTCATAGTATAGTATGTCAAAAAAGTCATAGTATATCAAAAAAAGTCATAGTATAGTATGTCAAAAAAAGTCATAGTATAGTATGTGGAAAAAGTCATAGTATAGTATGTGGAAAAAGTCATAGTATAGTATGTGGAAAAAAGTCATAGTATAGTATGTCAAAAAAGTCATAGTATAGTATGTGGAAAAAGTCATAGTATAGTATGTCAAAAAAGTCAATGTATAGTATGTCAAAAAAAGTCATAGCATTGAATGTCAAAAAAAGTCATAGTATAGTATGTCAAAAAAGTCAATGTATAGTATGTCAAAAAAGTCAATGTATAGTATGTCAAAAAAAGTCATAGCATTGAATGTCAAAAAAAGTCATAGCATAGTATGTGGAAAAAGTCATAGTATAGTATGTCAAAAAAAGTCATAGTATAGTATGTCAAAAAAGTCATAGTATAGTATGTCGAAAAAGTCATAGTATAGTATGTCGAAAAAGTCATAGTATAGTATGTCGAAAAAGTCATAGTATAGTATGTCGAAAAAGTCATAGCATTGAATGTCAAAAAAGTCATAGTATAGTATGTCAAAAAAAGTCATAGTATAGTATGTCAAAAAAGTCATAGTATAGTATGTGGAAAAAGTCATAGTATAGTATGTGGAAAAAGTCATAGTATAGTATGTCAAAAAAGTCACAGTATAGTATGTCGAAAAAGATTTTTTTAAGAGTCATAGTATAGTATGTTGAAAATTTTTTTAAAGTCATAGTATAGAATGTCGAAAAAAGTCATAGTAAAGTATGTCAAAAAAGTCATAGTATAGTATGTCGAAAAAAGTCATAGTATACTATATCAAAAAAAGTCACAGTATAGTATGTCGAAAAAGTCATAGTATAGTATGTTGAAAAAAGTCATAGTATAGAATGTCGAAAAAAGTCATAGTATAGTATGTCGAAAAAAGTCATAGTATACTATATCAAAAAAAGTCATAGTATAGTATGTCGAAAAAGTCATAGTATAGTATGTCGAAAAAAGTCATAGTATAGTATGTCGAAAAAGTCATAGTATAGTATGTCGAAAAAGTCATAGTATAGTATGTCGAAAAAAGTCATAGTATAGTATGTCGAAAAGGTCATAGTATAGTATGTGGAAAAAGTCATAGTATATCAAAAAAAGTCATAGTATAGTATGTCAAAAAAAGTCATAGTATAGTATGTGGAAAAAGTCATAGTATAGTATGTCGAAAAAGTCATAGTATAGTATGTCAAAAAAGTCATAGTATAGTATGTCAAAAAAGTCATAGCATTGAATGTCAAAAAAGTCATAGTATAGTATGTCAAAAAAAGTCATAGTATAGTATGTGGAAAAAGTCATAGTATATCAAAAAAAGTCATAGTATAGTATGTCAAAAAAAGTCATAGTATAGTATGTGGAAAAAGTCATAGTATAGTATGTCGAAAAAGTCATAGTATAGTATGTCGAAAAAGTCATAGCATTGAATGTCAAAAAAGTCATAGTATAGTATGTCAAAAAAAGTCATAGTATAGTATGTGGAAAAAGTCATAGTATATCAAAAAAAGTCATAGTATAGTATGTCAAAAAAGTCATAGTATAGTATGTCGAAAAAGATTTTTTTAAAAGTCATAGTATAGTATGTTAAAAAAGAAAGTAGCAAATAAAAAAGGTAAGTAGCATGATGGCTGAATGGTTCAACCTGTTGCTTACAAGCAAGAAGGTGCAGGGTTCAAATCCTTGAACTCACTTATGCGTAGGATTTTAATCAAATGACTTGAGCCCTACCTGACGAGTACAGTATTTCTTATGTCATTCTATGCTATGACTTTTTTATGACTTTTTTTCAACATACTATACTATGACCTTCATATAAAATTTTTCGACATACAATACTATGACTTTTTTTCAACATAATATACCTATGACTTTTATAGAACTTTTTTGATATATTACACTATGACTTTTTTGATATACTACACTCTGACTTTTTGCAACAAACTATACTAATACTATGACTTTTTTCGACATACTATACTAATATAATGACTTTTTTTGACATGCTATACTGTCACTTTTTCATGAAATTTGTTAGACAGCTTCATAGTGGCCCAATGGTTAGTGCTGTGGTCTCACAACAAGAAGGTCCAGGATTCAAAGCCAGAAGGTCCCAATTCTCTCTTCATAGAACATACTATACTGCAACTAAGTTATGACCTTTTTCTAAATTCGACGCCATTACTTTGTTTGACATACAATACTATGAAAATGTCATGTCCTACTACATAGCAACAGTATAGTAGTTAAATGGTTAGTGTTGTGGTCTTGCAGTAGAAAGGTGCACGGTTCAAGTTCAGGCATTTGCTTATGCATTGAATTTCAATCAAATGACTTGAACCCAACCTTCCGAGTATAGTATTTCTTTCGACATACAATAATATGACATTTGTCTACATACAATATTTTGTTTTCATGGCTTTTTAATTATTAGTGTTATGGTAGCTGAATGGTTGAAACTATACCATCACAACAAGGTTCAGGGTTTAAATCCAGGTCTTTCTTTCTGGGCTGAGGTTCAATGGGATGACTTGAACCTTCCCTGCTGAGTATGGTATACTATACTATAACTTTTTCAACATACTATATTATAACTTTTTCAACATACTATACTATGACTTTTTATGACTTCTTACGACAAACTATACGATGACATTAGTATTACTTTTTTCAACATATACAATGACTTTTATATAACGTTTTTGATATAATACATTATAACTTTTTTCAAGATATTATACTATGACTTTTTCCGACAAACTATACTATGATTTTTTTTGAAATATTATACTATGACTTTTTTACAACTTTTGTCAACATACTATCCTTTGACTATTTTCGACATACTGTACTATGACCTTTATATAACTTTTTTCAACATACAATACTATGACATTTTTTGACATACTATACTATGACTTTTTCGACATACTATATTATAACTTTTTTCGACATACTACACTATGACTTTTTATGACTTCTTACAACAAAATATACAATGACAATAGTATTACTTTTTTCAACATACTGTACTATGACTATTTTGGAAATACAATACTATGACTTTTTTAGACATACTATACTCTGACTTTTTCGACATACTATCCTATGACTTTTTTAGACATACTATACTATGACTTTTTTCTACATACTATACTATGACTTTTTTAGACATACTATACTCCAACTTTTTTGACATACAATATTATAACTTTTTTCAACATACTGTACTATGACTTTTTACGATATACTATACTATGACTTTTTTTGACATACTATACTATGACTTTTTTTGACATACTATACTATGACTTTTTTTCAACATACTATACTATGACTTTTTTTCAACATACTATACTAAGACTTTTTCATGAATTTTTTCTACATGCTATTCAATGACTTTTTCGACATACTCTACTATGACTTTTTATGAATTTTTTCAACATACTATTCTAGGACTTTTTTTCGATATGCTATACTATGACTTTTTTATGACTTTTTTGACATACTATACATTGACTTTTTTCAACATACCATACTATGACTTTTTTCAACATACTATACTAGGACTTTTTTTTCGATATACTATACTAGGACTTTTTTATGACTTTTTTTGACATACTATACAATGACTTTTTCGACATACTATACTATGACTTTTTTTAGATGTACTATACTATGACTTTTTTGACATACTATACTATGACTTTTTTCAACATACCATACTATGACTTTTTTCAACATACTATACTAGGACTTTTTTTTCGATATACTATACTATGACTTTTTTATGACTTTTTTTGACATACTATACAATGACTTTTTTCGACATACTATACTATGACTTTTTTTAGATGTACTATACTATGACTTTTTTGACATACTATACTATGACTTTTTTTCGACATACTATACTATGACTTTTTCATGATTTTTTTCGATATGCTATACTATGACTTTTTTCGACATACTATACTATGTATTTTTTTGACATGCTATACTATGACTTTTTTAAAACTTTTGTCGACATACTATCCTGTGACTATTTTCGACATACATACTATAGACCTTTTTGGACATACTATCCTATGACTTTTTTCAACATACTATACTATGACTTTTTCATGACTTTTTTGACATACTATACTATGACTTTTTCATGACATTTTTCAAAACATTATTCTATGAGGTTTTTCAACATATTCTATGACTTTTTTGACATAATATACTATACTATGACTTTTTGCATCTATACTATACTATACCATTTTCATGAAATTTGTTTTCCAGCAGCATGGTGTGTTCTCAATACCAGAAGGTCCCAATCCACTCTTTGTAGAACATACTATACTGTGACTAATTTATAACCTTTTTCTAAATACTATACAATTACTTTGTTTGACATACAATAGTATGAAGGTTTCATTTCAATTGGCTAGTAACAGTATGGTGGCTAAATGGTTAGAGCTATGGCCTTGTAACAAAAAGGTGCAGGGTTCAAATCTGAATACTTGCTTTTATGTGTGTGTGTGTATATATATATATTATTTATGTATCATTAGTATTTCTTTCAACTTACTATACTATGACTTTTCATGACTTCTTACGACAAACTATACGATGACATTAGAATTACTTTAATCAACATACTATACTATGACTTTTTTCGACATACTATGCTATGACTTTTTCGACATACTATACTATGAATTTTTTCAACATATACTATGACTTTTTGCAACATACTATACTATAACTTTTTCATGAAATGTGTTTGCCAGCAGCATGGTGTGTTCTCAATACAAGAAGGTCCAGGATTCAAACCCAGAAGGTCCCAATCTTCTCTTTGTAGAACATACTTTACTGTGACTAATTTATAACCTTTTTCTAAATACTATACCATTACTTTGTTTGACATACAATAGTATGAAGGTTTCCTGTCATTCTCACTAGTGATAGTATTGTGGCTAAATGGTTAGAGCTGTGGCCTTGTAACAAGAAGGTGTAGGGTTCAAATCCAGTCATTTGCTTGCATGCAGAGTTTCAATGAAATTACCCTAACCTTCCTAATAAAGTATTTCTTCCGACATACTCTGCTATGACTTTTTTTCGATATACTATACTATGACTTTTTTGACATACTACACTATGACTTTTTATGACTTCTTACGACAAACTATACAATGACATTAGTATTACTTTTTTCAACATACTATACTATGAATTTTTTCAACATACTTCGCTATGCCTTTTTCAACATATACAATGACCTTTATATAACTTTTTGCAACATACTATACTAATACTATGACTTTTTTCAACATATAACGTTTTCATGAAATGTGTCTGCCAGCAGCATGGTTTGTTCTCAGAACAAGAAGGTCCAGGATTCAAACCCAGAAGGTCCCAATCCTACTATACATACTATACTGTGACTAATTTATAATCTTTTTCCAAATACTATACCATAATGTTGTTTGACATACAATAGTATGAAGGTTTCATGTCATTTCTACTAGTAACAGTATGGTGGCTAAATGGTGGCCATATAGCAAGAAGGGTTCAGGTTTGCAGAGTTCAAATCCAGTTATTGGCTTACACGTAGAATTAATCAAATTACCCTACCTTCCTAGTATAGTATTTCTTTCAACATACTATACTATGACTTTTTGAAAAAAAAAAATGTCAACATACTATGACATTTGTCGACATACAATATTGTGTTTTCATGGCATTTTAATTATTAGTGTCATGGTAGCTGAATAGGTAAAACTATACCATCACAACAAGGTGCAGGGTTCAAATCCAGGTCCAAGAGAAATACTGACTGTTTTATGTTATTTTTCGCCATACTATACTATGACTTTTTTACATTTTGTTTGACAAACTATATTATGACTTTTTTATGTCATCTTTTTCCTTGAATGCGGCGGCCCACTGGTCAGCACTGTGGCCTCACAACAAGAAAGTGCAGGTGTCAAACCCAGAATGACATAATATACTTACTTTTTTTTGTTTTGACATACTGTACAATTTTTCATGATTTATGTCGACATACTATACTATTGCTTTTTTCGAAACACTATGCTGTGACCTTTTTGACATACAGTACTACACTATGTGTTCCACGCCTGCCTCGGCTACCTCCACTCCACCTCCAATTTGGATCACCACCTACCTTTGTTGCAAGATTTCTGTGCAGTTGAGCCTTTCATTACAGACTTGGTATTACCTCTAGACATTCTACAACATGACTTTTTTGAGGTATTGTACTTTACTATAACTTTTTCTTGATTTAGTCAGCAGTTTGGTGGTCCAATGGTTAGGACTGCGGCCTCAAAGCAAGAACGTACAGGGTTTGAAAAGGGCGTTTCTGTGTGGAGTTATCATCGAATTAATTGAACCCTGGCTGCTGCAATTATTATTGAGCTTTAATGGTACACACCCTACTCATGGAGCCACCGGGTCTTTCTTTGACATGCTGTACCATGACTATTTTTCAAAATAATATGTCGTTTTTATGACTTTTTTCAACATACTATACTAAAACTTTTTCATGACTGTTTTTGACATACTATACCATGACTTTTAGATATATGACTAAGCCATAACAATAAAGGCTTTTTGATTTTTCCAGTGAGAGTGCCTTGGATTTTTCCTGATTTTTACTGCATGTGATCGTCCCATCCAAAGAACACCTCAAACACACATTTTTGAATACTATTCAAAGTCTTTCTTTTCTCTTTTTTTAACATACTATACTATGACTTTTTATGAGTTTTTTCAACATACTATATTATGACTTTTTTAAAACCTGGCTTCTGTGATTAGTATTGAGCCTTAATGGTACCATTACATCCTCCCATACATACTATACTATGACTTTTTGGCCATACTAAAGTACTTTCTATGACTTTATTTGATCTACCATACTACTACTACTGACTTTTTATGAGATACTACACTTGTATGTGAAATTATTTAAATTTACTGCAGATGATTAGAGTATAATGCATGCTTGTCACGTCATGTCCATGGGCTGCACAAAATGTTTCTGAGGGCCGCACAAAGCCCACAAGCCGCACTTTGAGAAACTGTGCTCAAAAGGCTGCCAGTCCAACTCACTCATGATCTTGCTTGTTCATAGTAATTCTACTGTTGTATGTATCTAAAATGTATAATATATATACACACAAAGATATCTACACAAAATAGAAACCACAACACACACACACAGTGTTAAAATGTAAAACTAAAATAGATATACACACAGACAAGCATATAAAACACAAAACAACTGACAGACACTGATACAATAAAATTAAAACACACACACACACACACACACACACACACACACACACACACACACACACACACACACACACACACACACACACACACACACACACACACACACACACACACACACACACACACACACACACACACACACACACACACACACACACACACACACACACACACACACACACACACACACACACACACACACACACACACACACACACACACACACACACACACACACACACACACACACACACACACACACACACACACACACACACACACACACACACACACAGTACCTTTGCTAGCAGCAGGAAGAGCAGGCCATGGGTGTATGGCATTGGCAGGTCAGGGAAGTTAGGATGTAGCGTAACTACGACTTTGCACTAAACACACACTCTCCATGCAGCATGGCCGGTGGATGGTTATGACGGGAACCGACTCGGTTCCAGAAATATTAGGATGAGAAGTGACACCAAATGTGCAAGAAGAGCGTCTGGTTAATGCATTAAAAGCAAGAGGTAACTGTGACAGGGAACGATCCTTCTTCTGTCAGGATATGGTGCAAACACAATCTTTTTGAAACAAAGCTCAGAATTGAAAACTGGTTAAGCTTCTTTATTAATGCACTACTGTAGATTAGTTATGATTTATTTTACTTTGACAAGCTATAAAAGAAGCAATGAAAACACATTTGAAAGGAAGAAAGAAAGAAAAACAAAATGAACAGAAACAACCAAAAATGTTCAGCTGAATTAATTTATTTCATATTTTTAGAGTAGAAATTCACCATACATTTGAGGTCATCAATGTTAAACTTTTTGGTGCCCCCAAAGCATGCATGAACATAAATCCGCTGTACAATATGTAGTTTTTTTTTAAATTCTTTTACAACAAAACTCCTCAAAAAATAAAAGCACATCAGCTGATGTAGGACTTATTTTGTCACAGGTGGTTGGTGTGCTATCTCTGCAGCGATGGCAGTCATACCTTGGGCTTATTTTAGTGGAGAAAGAAGAAACACTGGCAGCTTCCTGTTGTTTGCACTCGACTTTTGTCTCTAAATGCATCAAGACAGAGATGGAAAAAAGGGGGTTGGCAAAGCTGAGGGGGAAGACCGGTGTTAGGTAACAGCCAAACAGAGAGGAAAGCCAAATGCAGACATACAGTGTGAAGCAAGAGAAACGTTCTACAATGCAAAAAAGTCCATCTTGACTCAGGTCTTGAAGACATTTCTTAAAAGAAGTGAAAACTACAACATAGCTGATGAGTGAGACTTTAACCCTCATGTTGTCCTCGGGTCAAATTGACCCGTTTTCCTATATCGATGTTCTTTTTAATTCCCCAAAATAACATGATTGATTCCACCTCTTTGAGGAGATTTTGATGGGTAATTTTGGGGCGTCTTATTCAATTTTATAGCATTTGAAACCAAATTGAAGTGTTTTTGAAATAGTATTGAGAGTAAAAGTTGACATATTCCAGTCTGTGATTATCATCAACATTCATTCCTTTAATTTTAGTCTCAATAATTCCTAATTTCTGCTTTTATAACTCAAACATTAGGTATAATTTCCTATAAATGAGGTTTATTGACCATAAATTCAAAAAATAACTGTAAAATTAAAATAAGTTAGTGTTATAGGGTTGAAAACATCCAAAAAGTGACAAAAATGTAAGAAAAAGATAAAAAAAAGTCAACAAAATTGTTTTTTTTCCCCAATTGTGACGTGAAGACAACACAAGGGTTAACAATGGTTGGCAACGAGTGAAGGTTTCTTCCTCACTTTTTCACTAATTTGGAGAAAAAAATCTATTTTAAGACCACATTCAATACTTGGTAAGGACCGACATTTCTGCAGAGTAGGAGGCATAGGAGAGGTGCACAGTCTACATTTTCACCTTCACTCTTTGGTAAAGACAGTACTTGGATGAGATTATTTTTGTAAATGAAAAAAAATAAAAGATTGAGAAGCGAACAATCTGAGGAAGATCAACTCCACTCGGCTAGTTAGTGGACGTCAGATGTGGACAGGGGGACAGTTAGTAAAGACAGGCACTAACTGGACCGACATACAGACAAGCAGACCAGCATCTTTATTTAGCACAGAGAGAATCAGAGAAACACTTCTTTAATCTTCAAAACATTGTGTTTTTACTCACTGGGAGATTTAAAAATCTAGCCTTGTATTGGAAAGGCAACAGTACAAGAAGGCTGAATGAGGTTTCAACATCAAATGAACTCCTCTCCCCATCAAGGCTGCAGAGAGGCAGAGCCATGAATATGGGCCCTTCATGGAGACCCTGTTTCAGCTGCTGCCACCTTGCTTGAATCTCTGGATCCAGAAGTTCATCAGCATATTTGTCATTGGCAATTTAAAAGCTTTGGTGCCTAACTTTGTGATATTTATGAACGTCCGTTACATTCAAGCCGTCGCCAAATGAGTCGTTGCAATGCAAATTAACACAGTTCCACACATCTCTCTCTGTGTTTCTCAGTATGGCTATGTTCAGAAGAGTGTGGCGTTTTTAATCCTCTGTGTCCTCCATGGCTACTAGCAGCTATGGGAAGGAGGGGTGGGGGCGGTCCGCGGTCACAGAAGGCTTGTATCATGTGGACGCGCCGACAGTGTTGTTGTCATTACTTAGAATTCCTCGCGGGGGCGACAGAAACTACACAATATAGCTTTAAGTTACTATAATTATATAATATGATAATATACATTATTCACATTGTAATTTAATCCACAGTAAGAGGCACTAGAATATGTCCAAACATACATACATTTCTTTAAAAATGGTTTGGAGATCATAGTCTTCAAGCCAAACAACAGTTCCAGTTGTCTTTTCTTTCATGCATGAACGATGGCTAACCTAGCAAAGGCAAAATGTAATGAATTTATCAGCCTATTATTTTTAGTTTTCTGCAAAATGTAAAAACATCTCCAAATACCAAAGTCTTCTAAAATTGCGTTTTCATCGCTTTTCTTTTTGTCGGACCAACAGTCCAAATCTCAAAGATGTTCAAATTCACAATGACATGAAACATGACAAGCAGTACATTTTCACATTTGAGAAGCTAGCAAATCACCGTCACAATTTTCTGCCGATGGACTAATAGATTAATAGAATAAACTCAGAGACTCGCGTGTCATTTAGGGACGAGGGAGTGTTGACCCCCCCCATTCAGCCTTGGCATGATATTCACACCGCACAATAAATAGTCAAAGGACCCCGAGCACTTGGGTTAGTGTGTCAGAGCACAGTGTCCCTCCACAAGATGTTGGAGAACAAGTCCAAAGGCTGATACCGGAAACGATTACAGTAAGTTTGTTTACAGAAAGCCAGAAATATAGAAGATTATTTTCATAAGGTGCGTTTTTTGTTGTTGAATGAACTGATTCTATATATGTTATGACAAGCACTTCTGTATGGCACATTTATGTATGTACAGTCAACATTCCCGTCACATTGTCTCCACTCCGTAAGTTAAAACATTTATATTAGATGTTCACTATTAATGATACATGGCCTCTTATCTCAGAGGAATACAAAACCTCACAGCATGAAAAGGTAAAATGATTATTGAATACTGAAAGACCCAGTAAAATATTGATTGTAATGCCATTTTTTTCATCTTTTTACATGGAAATCCTCTTTGAGATCAACATGATTAACTTCACACACCCTGATTTACATATCCTTTACATTGTCATTCTGATGGAGAGAACTGACATTTGTGAGAATCAGGCTCCTTTGGTGGAGAAATTGAATCCCCAGCAATATGTAAGAGACATGTACATGCATGAAAGACAAGCAAAAGATACATTTTCCTCAGAGGAAAATGTCCATCACATCGATTTTCAATATTCGGATAGCAGAGAGTCTTTTTTGTTGTGGTTTGGCGCGGCGTGGCGCCGAGGCATCGCAAGTAGTCAGTGGTCGGTGTGGCAACCGAATAGTTAGACAGCACGAGGAGGGATTGGGGGAGGGAAGAGGGAGATCAGAGAGAGGGAGAGATACAGACCAAAGCGTCTTCCTTGCATTGATTGGCTCAGGGAGAGTTTATTGCTGTAAGTGGGAGGCAGGGAGGCAGGAGAGAAAGGGTAAGGATGAGGGAAAGGGTTGGTTGAGGGGGGGCAGCAAGGTGCCTGTCCTATTGCATCGTCTGGCTGAGTCTGTTTGTCTGTCTGTCCTCACACTGTCGAAATCAATTTGCCCTCTGTGGAACTGTGGACAAAGAGAGGGAGAGGCTTCCAGGTGGGCTGGCTCAGAAGAAACAGCAGCAAACACAAGCAGGACACATGGAGAGGCAGAGACCACGTCACCTGACCCGCCAACATGAGACACAAACCCCACACGCTAAAAGCTCCTCCTGACCTGGAACTTACGCTAACCTCTGATATGATGGTTGGTTTTAATCAAATTAACCGCGAATGAGAAGGTTTAAAGCAGGGTGAGCTTGTTAGGGATCGGGTGGGTGCAGTTAGCAGGTGGAAGCACTACTGGAGCTGCATGGTGCATGGGGGGGGGGCATTGGGAGGAGCTGGGAGGCCAAGGCACATGTGCTTTGATATTAAATGAACAAAAAACTAATTAAAAAAGAAAACCTTAACCAACCAAAAAGAAAACTTTAAATCAAGTAAAGAGTACAATAGAAACCACGTTAACCAATAACATGCCTTATGATTTAATCTATTTCTACCATTAAAAACTAATTATGTCTAATGGTCCTGTGTGGGTTGACCTCTCAACATTCATAGCCTATCACAAAGCCTGTCTTCTACCAACATGCCGTACGTACAGTCCATAATATTCTTCTTGTATCACATGAAGTGCACGCAGGACAGTACGCAAACATAAAGGAGCACAAAGAAAACAATACGGAACAAAATGCGGTGTGTTCTGCTGGTGTGTGTGTGTGTGTGTGTGTGTGTGTGTGTGTGGGTCTGGACTTTAGGCTGCGCGCCATAGAGAGTCCCAATCCCACTTTCTCTTTACCTCTCCATCTCCAGCTGTTTTCAACATGGTTTTGAGTCCGTTTCTGTTCAGTCAGCTCATTCAGAGATGATAATGATCCAACGGTCGGACTAAAGGACTCAACCCCTCGCTGGCTTCCCACCCACAAACGATTGCGTGCGACCAAAGTGGAAGCACCATTGTCAACATATTTGATTTGGGTGATATTCTGCTTGAACTGACTGAACTGGAACTGAATTTAATCAGATTTTTTTAAGAAAAGAAATATATACAGTGTACATTATATATTTATATTTACTGCAACAAGTGGTTCTTACCTTGTGGGGAAGCGGGGCTCGTACTCTTCAAGTCCTTGCTGTAAAGACAAAGACAGGAGGGATTTAGTCTTGAAGCTACCTGGCATCATTTCAGGAGCAGGTACTCTGATAAATACCCGCCTAATCCTGTCCTCTCATTCGCTCTCGCGTTCTGGACCCCTTCCTCCCCCCCTCTTTCTGTTCCTCCCATTTAACATTAACTAAGATTAATGTGTCCTTTATTAGTCCCACAATTACAATGTACACTCTGTTGTTTTTACAGGCCTGAATTATAATGGCGTCATCATACAGATGCATCAACATCATAGTTTGGAAACAGCCACGAGACACTGGAAAGCTGCAATGACCGCAGCAGCCAGCAGATGGCGGCAAATCAACACGGGTGAAGCAGCGTCACAGCAGGAGCCCTCCACGAGAGCCGCCTTAGCTGGATATCGCCTCTGATACACTGCATGACTACAAACAGACCTCCCATGAAATGTTGCAGTTCTATGTATAATAATTCAATGGGAGAATATAAAAGACCTTCTGTTTATTTGACTTTAATACTGCGTTATTGCTCTTTTCAATTGTCTGGTCTGCCCAGTAAGTATTAATTCATATTTGGGGGTGATGGCACAGTGGATATGACACATGTCTTTGTGGGAGGCTCGGATTCGATTCCAACTGCGATGCATCAACCAATGTGTCCCTGAGCAAGGCACTCAACCTCTAGTTGCTCCAGAGGCGTGCAGCCTCTGACATATATAGCAATTGTGTGTCGCTTGTAATGATGTAATGAATAATATCGCTCCCATAATATGTAATGTAATTTTTTTAGTGATTTGGAAGTACGTTTGATTGTCTGTTAAAAGAATATCTAAAGGACTATTTTTTTTTAATGTAAAATATAATTTCTAATCGAATTTAATCCACAGCTGTGTGTAACCTTCAGCAAAAACCTTCCCAACCAAGTGTAGCCCGTTGTTAACCAAATGTTTTCTTATCCATCAAATAAGAGCTCACTGGGTGACCAAGGCATTACAGACCCTTTCAAGCCATGACGACAAAACACTGTTCCCATAAATGTCAGCAGGGATGTTTCCATCTCTAAATGCTGCGAGGCGAAAGAAACAGTTTAAGTTGTTACGTGACTGTTGTGCAATTAAGCTTCGCCCACGTTTAATGTTCCAGGTGAGGCGTAGGAGGGAAGCTGGGCGGAAAGAGAAGGGTTCAGTGTTGCATAAGTCTACTTCTGATATTGCCTTTTGAAAATATTAACCCCCCGTGGCTCCCACATCGCGCGCCTGCCTCCTCTTCCTTTCAGTCAGCTGGGTAAACACTCCGCTGTCAGCTGTCAGAAGTGCTTTCCTCAGAGAGCGAGGCAGCCAGGCGTAGACGTAGACTCCTCCAATCTGAGCTGGGCCACATCTACCGACCGACCTTCTGTAGACGGGAACACGTGAAGCGAATGGAAATGGATTTCTGCGTCCATAATAAGCTAATGTAGCAAGGCGTTCTCATCGAGCTTTGGCACTCTAAGCACTGGTAAAGGAAGAGACAGCCTGTCAAAGCAAAGCTATTCCTGTAGTGTCTTAGCCTGACAAGCCAGACCCGCATGCAGATGTTGGGTCTGGGAACTCACCATTGGCAGGGCTCAAGCCGAGGGGGCGGGATAAACGACTGTCATTCATATTCCTTCTGCCAGAGGTGGGTAGTAACGAGTTACATTTACTTGAGTAAGTTTTAGAAAACATTCTACTTGTAGGAGTAGTTTTACCTTCTCGTGTCCCTCGGGTCAAACTGACCCGGGACTTATTTGGGGTTTTAAAAACAATTCTGAAATTACATTTTACTTCATAATCTATTAACAAATATTGTCTGTTTAGGGAATGCAATCAGTCTCTACTAGAACACAGTTAAAAATGGAAGTGGGGTTTGTTTTTTTGTCATTAGGTTATAATTCATGTTAAAATCCACTATGTGATCATTATTATCTTGGAAAAAACATGAGGTCATATCCAGAATAATTTTCTAAATTGAGTCAGGAAATAGAAAATAAGGTAAAGCCGTTGATTTTCAGGTAGAAAAAAAATGTAAAAATTTGAAATTGATGAATTTGACCTGAATACCATACAAGGGTTAAATCACCTTGTCACACAAAGCTGTACTCTTCCTCCGCTACATCAGGCTACAATGAGCTCCTTACTTTTCTTTTTACCTCTTTCTGGGCTCCTGGTTAGGCGCCCATATAGAGAAGTTTACTCCTCGAAGCAGCAGCCGCAGGTTTGACTCCGACCTGCGGCCCTATACTGCATGTCACCACCCCCCCCCTCTCTCCCTTCATGTCTACAGCTGTCCTAAAATAAAGGCTTAAAAATGTCCCCAAAAAAAGAATCTTTAAAAAAAAAAGAAATACTTTCTGGGAGCAGATCATTGCCAGGTTTCATGCGACGACTCAGCTCATGTGTCATGTGTGAACTCGCGTGTGGGTTGATGCGCGTGTGTGTGTCTTTGTGCATGTTCTGCAGGGCTCCCCCCCCACCTGTGAAAAGCCTGGCACCGCAACACTGTAGGGGCGTTGTTGTTGTCTGCCATGCAGCGCAGCAGCGCCCTGCGCCTCCATACGGGAGTGGAGGCCGTAATCAGGGACGGGGAGAGCCATGTCTTCTCTCTCTAGCAGGTTGCCTGTGCTGCTGCTCTTCCCGTGGAGGCTGAAAACACAGGTGTGCAGAAAATTAGAAAATGATAAACATGTTGTCCCCACGCGGCAATCACTCCAAAGCCATTCAGGGGCATGAGGAAGATCTGCAGGGGAGCCATCATTCGGCAGTTGCTTTCCATAATTGGTTATTTAATTTATTTTAGGTCATATCCCTTACACAACCTGTGTGAGGTGTGTTTGGGGTCATTGTCCTGTTGAAAAATAAGTGATGGTCCAACTAAACGCAAACTGGATGGGATGGCATGCCACTGCAGGATGCTGTGGTAGCCATGCTGGTTTAGTATGCCTTCAATTTTGAATAAATCCCCAACAATGTCACCAGCAAAGCACCATCATTATGACTCAAAAGTTCTCAGGCCAATCTATGTCGTTCATCAAAATCAGATCAAATCAATATTCACCACAAATAGAATAAAATAACATAAAAATGATAAATATGCCTACAATACAAATATATCAGTTCAGTTATGCATCATTCAATTGTTTCATGTTCAGTGAAGTTGTCCTATTTTTAGGACAAAAAGGAAATCTACAAAACTTACTTGTGTACCCGAAGTTGCCTCATTGAGTTGCTGTCGCCGTCCGAGATCACCCGCGTGTAGGAGAAGGGAAACCAGCCACGCCTGGAAGAGGTGGGAGGGAAGATATTAGCAAATAAAAAACTACTTGGTAACTTTTGGGGCTCATTGACAACTTGTATGTACCTAATGTCCGACCAAAACACTGTACAATCTGCAGAGAAGGCAAATAAAACATTTCTCGCACTCACATCCTGGTCTTCTCATTCTCTCCATAGTGCCAGCCATCGCGGGCCTCAGGGACCAGCAGGGTTACCACATCGCCCTCAAAGAAGCTGAGCAGGGTGCTGTTGTCGCCGGCTGCGTGGGAGAAGATGGCCTGGACTCGAGTTCTCCCGTTTCTCTCCAGCCCCGCTGCCATGGAGCTGGACCGAGGCAGCGTACGAGTCTCCGCTGGTGAAGATAATGACAGGACAAAGACGGACGGCTTTCAGTCTCAATTTCTCTAATAATAAACACTGCTGAAACACATGATCAATACTGTACCTCCATATAATCACTTTCTTCTGAAATTCCAAATGTGAAACCTGTCCCTGTCTATGCATTTTCACTCATGACCTCCGTTTCTCATTTTAAATATCACACCTCGATATATTCCCGCTTGCTTTGGCCTGTTTCTCATTCAAACTGCACAGGTTGTGTGCAACATCCAGGCAGACATATTGCATTTGCTCTTTTAGTGGCTTTCACCTATGAGATGCAATGATACTTTTTGAGAAATACCCTAAAATCCTTTCGCTGTGATAAAAAGCATACTGAATGCCAAGTTAACGCTAACTTCAAAACTGATTGAGAAACCCTCTGAGGACGGAAGACGGGCCGGTGTTTGGGCAACAGATAACACTCCTACTTCAAAAGCAATATTACAAAAAATATAAAAAATATTTTTTGTAATATTGCTATACATTATATTATTGAATAAATAAAAAGATTAAAAATATATATATATATATATATATATATATATATATATATATATATATATATATATATATATATATATATATATATATATATATATATATATATATATATATATATATATATATATATATATATATATATATACATACATACATACATACATATTGCTCTAGGACAAATTTAGGCCTCAATATATAGAAAACTGAGAACATTCTGATATGAAACACATGGGGATCACTTATGTGCAAATACCCTTAGAAGGTGAATTTAAAAGGATTTATTAAAAATGTCCCGTAGACCTCAGAGGGTTAAATGATCCCGGCCTTTAAATCACCTACTGTGTATCTCTTCTAAATGTCTCTCATCCTTACTCAGTGTGGTCTTGCTCTTGGCCGGGGCGACCTTGCGCACAGGCAGGGTGTTTGAGTAGCCCTCCCCTCCGTGCCGCTGGGTCTGGGGTGAGGCCTTGCTCTGGGCCACCTTGCCCTCCATCCACTGCTGGTAGTCCTCCCCTCCGTGAGCGCCCCCTGTGCCATTCATCACCGGCATCCCTCCTTCCATCAGCCTCTGCCAAGGGGATGGCATCCAATTAAAACACAAAATCAGTCTCTCTTTACATAACACAAAGCTGTTATGTAACAGCCGGCAGCTCATTCAGAATAATGAACAAGGGGGATGGTGGATCTGGGTCAGGAAATGCTGGTTAATGAAAAGACTACATTACAGTATATGTTGCTTTAGAGATAGCCATATGGAATGACTACTGGAAGACCAGAGAGTTTTAAAATGTGTGTTTAATCTGAGGACATAAAACGCCACGGCATTGGCACCACGTTTTTAATTAAAAGCTTGAGCCAATTAAAAGCTTGAGCCAATTTGAGGCAGTCTTTCATGCAAATCTTTAAAGGTGTTTCTCAGTTTTTTCAGTACCCAGGCCTGTAGGAGGGGCAGGGTGTAGAAGAGCCTGAGGATGTAAGCAACGTAAGCTTCTTCCATGCAAGAAAGTAATTAGCGTGCTTCGCTAACAAGATCATTTGCATTCACAAGAGTTTTTCTGAGGATGCGTTGAGGGCTCCCATGATGCAGCAGCCATATCCGGGAGCAACAACCCTCGACACAGCCCAGGTCCTTTTTTTTTAAATTATTATTAATTCTCGTGTTCTCTTCCCGCCGACCTGGAAAAATTTGTTTTTCTGAGTCAAAATTTAAAATGAAAAAGCTTTTATCAAGGTTCTGGTCGTCTTTTTAGACCCTTTTGTTTCTTTCCCCCGATGTATTTGTTGCTTTTTTTTAAAGTGCACAGGTCTCAGGTGGACTAAATGATGATTTAATAGAGGAACCGACCTGATGTCCCATGACTCCACCTGCCCTGAGGGCCGCCAGCTCAGGAGGCACCGGCAGGGGTTTAGCACCAGGGATGGGCTCAGAGATGGACATGCCTGGATGATGACCACCGGGAACCATGGTGCCCGTTACACTGCTCATCTGCTGGGCCAGGAACATGGCACGATCTGGCAGTTTGTTGGGCTCGGCACACGCCTGCTGCCACACAGGGATCTTCTGGGATAAAAGCTCCTTCCCCTGAAAGAAAGAAGGAAGACGGGGATTCTTGTGTTTAAAAGACAGCATCGTACATGTTCTTTCTAAGGAAGGAGTTTGCCAATAGTTCATACAAAAGTGAAAATGTTTACAACCGGGCTGCAACTAATGATTATTTTCTTTGTCAAATAATCTGTTGATTGATTAATGATTAGTTGTTGGCCTCTAAAATGTTAGAAAATGGTAAAAAAATATGGATCAGTGTTTCCCAAAGACCAAGATCACTTCCTCAAATGTCTGGTTTTGTCCACAACTCAAATATATCCAGTTTACTATCACAGAGGAGAGAAGAGACTAGAAACATATTCACATTTAATATCAGAGAATTGTCTTTTTTTATATATATATACAAACCGATTATCAAAATAGTTGGCGATTCCTTTAATAGTTGACAACTAATCAATTATTCTTTGCAGCCGTCGTTCATAATGCTGATACGGTACATCATAGGCTTAATTTACAGGGGGGACAGGGAGGTTACAACCCCCCCTAAAATGAAAACTGGCCAGTGCAACTGCCTTCCCCCACCCCAAAAAAAAAACCCTATTATAATTTCCTTTCCATAAATAAAGACATTTGCACCATAACTTGATGCAGACAAGGCATTGTTGCAGAAGAATTCACCACAATGCAGGAAATGAAGTGTTTGACGAATTTCCTGACCTAAAACCCAAAGTTACAACCTTGTAATACATCCTTTAGATATGCCCAGAAACACAGGATTGGAAATGCATAACATCAGGAGGTTATGATGCTTTTTGTGAATGTTGAATGGAATTTCCCTGTGGACATCAACATCGCATTATTCATAGAGGCATTCGATGACGGGAGGAAAAGATAGCTGAAAGGGAGAAGGGGTGGGACATACATTAGAGATGAGACCAGGGATGAGAGCTATGAATTCTCTTTATGAATGCCCTAATTAGAGAAGTTCTCAGCTGATGCTTGAAGTACAGCAGGGCAGTTACATAAAGATTCATCTCATTTGCGATCCTCGTCAATGAATAAATGAGGGAGTCCTGACTCCATGAATATTAAAAGATGCTGCTCAAATGCGTTTAACTCCACCAGGCTGGTGTGGAGGATAAACACGGTGAGGCTCCAAGGTTGTCTGGCCCCGCATGTGAGTGTATGTGGGCCGGAGCATCAGGTGTCAGGATGTGGGTGGTTAATAAGTTAAATTAAACACATACACAAGTATAAAAGTTCAGCAAAAATTCATACCAGCAGTGAGCATGGTGTCACTGGGGATTCATGCTCTAATGAGTTCCCGTCACAGTTAAATTCTTGTGGCCGTTCATTTTCAGGCTAGATTAACGGAGATGGGATGAATGCACCTGTATTTCTCTGTGTTTCTTGCTGCTGGTAGAATGATGAGTCACCAGCCCTTTCCAATAGCACAGGTAAAGCGTAGGTGGGATGGTGCCTTTACCAGTGTGATGATGTAATCAACTAGCAGACGGTGGTTCTTTTTCTTTTATTCTCGCTTTGCCATGCACATCACAGGAAGAATCTCGCTCTTACAGAAACAGCTCTTATAGAAACAGCTCTCATAGAAACAGCTCTTATAGAAACAGCTCTCATAGAAACAGCTCTCATAGAAACAGCTCTCATAGAAACAGCTCTCATAGAAACAGCTCTCATAGAAACAGCTCTTATAGAAACAGCTCTTATAGAAACAGCTCTTATAGAAACAGCTCTTATAGAAACAGCTCTTACAGAAACAGCTCTTATAGAAACAGCTCTTATAGAAACAGCTCTTATAGAAACAGCTCTCATAGAAACAGCTCTTACAGAAACAGCTCTTACAGAAACAGCTCTTACAGAAACAGCTCTTACAGAAACAGCTCTTATAGAAACAGCTCTTATAGAAACAGCTCTTACAGAAACAGCTCTTACAGAAACAGCTCTTATAGCAACAGCTCTTACAGAAACAGCTCTTATAGAAACAGCTCTTACAGAGTGTGGGACATTTGCCAATTTGGAAATGTACCCAGTAAGATAAGTCACCAGTGGTCTTTTTCTACAGTCCTCTATGCTAACACTTTAGTATAGACTATGTTGAGTGACAGTAGGTTAATACTGTGTTTGTAGCATTAGCTACAGCAGGTTCTTACTTTGTTATAACTTTATTAATTCCACAAGGGAGATGCAAGTTATAATTTACACTCTGTTGTTACACACAGGCCTGAATTACACACACCTGCTCAGTACCTATACATGCACTAAATGGAAAGATGTCAGACTGGGGGGGGGGCTGCCTATGGAAAGGCACCTTGAGCAGTTGGGGGTTTGGTGCCTTGCTCAATAGCACCTTGACAGTGCCCAGGAGGTGACCTGGCACCTCTCCCGCTACCAGTCCACCACCATACTTTGGTCCGCATGTGGACTTCAACCAGCAACCCTCCGGTTCCCAACCCAACTCCCTACGGACTGAGCTACTGCCCCCCATATCACCCACGCCATATCTAATTAGGGAATAGCTAGTGATGGCCAACTGACGCTTTGTTGACCAGTGTCTTTATTTTCTGAGCCCACTAGATGGCGCTCTTGGTTTTAAGAGAAAAGCCTGAGGCGTTGCAATTCATTGTACTCTCAAGCATTTGTTGAACAGAGAGCGCCATCTAGTGGGCTCAGAAAATAAAGACACTGGTTCACAAAGCTTCATTTGGCCGGCACTAGGAATAGCTCACGACAGGCCGTGGTATAGAATACACTTAAAGGGATACTACACAGTATGTGTGCAGATGAACGCCTGCTTGCCGTGGCACCTGCTATGTTTTTCTACTGTTGTTTTTTTCAGCTGTGGAGGGATACTTATTGTGCAAAGAAATCAAAGTATAGCCATTGTATGTGGTTAATATATCATGACTATAAACCAATCAGATTGCTTGAATTGAGCAAGAGAGAGATTATATATGATGGCCACTTCAAAATCAGATACACCGAAAGCAATCACCTACGGCAACCTAGTGACACCCAAGCAAGGGCCCTGAGCATTGAGATCGTATGTAACGACACCCTATGACCACTTTAGCAACACCTTAGTAAAATGTATCCAAGCAGGTTTTGCTCAAGCAGCTTAATTTACTAATTACTGTCTTAGTTGTTCACATTTAACCCTTCTAATTTAAGATTGGGGCTGCAACTAATGATTATTTTTGTTATCTTGTTAGGTAGGATTATATAAACTGTATATATAATTCCCCACAGCCCAAGGTGAAGTATACCAATTCCTTGTTTTTGTATTACCAACAATGCAAATCTCAAATACACTACGTTAACAATCATATATGAGAAAGAAAAGCATTAAATCTTCACATTGGAGAAGATGGAACCAGAGAAAAACTGTAGCCAGATATCAAAATTGCTGCCAGTAATTTTCCTATAAAGTGACAAATGAATTCTGCTGATATACATTATAACCAAGAGCCAATGGTACTTTGCGACCAGTTAAAAGTATTTTTTACTTTTGTTTATGCATCATTGGATCAGCAGTTTGTGTTATGTTTGTGCTTCCTCCCTCTGTCTATCAATCACTCATTCAGACACGTTCACACCCACACACAGTAAGTGAACCGAGTGTTCCTGCAGAAGTAGGTCATTTTCTCTGCTGCTGCTTCCCCACTTCACCCCCCCCCCCACCCACTCACCCTCCATCTCTCTCGCTTCTCTTTACCACTCCACATTTCCCCAGTGTGAAGGGTTGAGAGTAGGGTAGGACATGATTTTCTTATCAGTATCTTGGATAAAATAAAACTCCTGACGAGCAATCTCCAGCCTGCGCTGATGCATGTGAAGAGCAGAAAACCTTTTCCTAAATGACATGGAAGAAGAAATGCAGAATTTAACCGTGTTTGAAAACAAACTATTCTTCACATCCTTAGAATAAGGACATTTCACAGAGCCACAACAGTATCAAGCAGCCTTATTTTCAGCTCTTAAAATAAAATGATTTCTAGATTTTGTGCAACCTCACAAAGAGAGCAATTATTTAAGATACCTTCATGACTATTTTGAAACTGGGTCTAAATATGGGTTTTAATTGCTATATATAAATGATACCTATGCAACAAAGTACATTATCAAAATGCTGTTAAAACAATGATTATACATAACCGGACATCACCAAATTAGTGACATCAATTGAGCACCGTGACTGCCTAAAAGAAGGTGAGCAGAGGAATAGATGCGGTGTGAATGCTGAAAGGCTGACGCTACACTGGATTGCTGGTTTGAATGTGTACGAGAAGAAGGAATATTTGAGTAAGTGGGAATGGGTTAAATTAGTATGAACGTCATTGAAATGTTTAATAATACCCATATTGTTTTAAAGATGTGGACTATTTTAAAGGTCACACAGCACACACATTAAAGTTTCACTTTATGAGGTTTTTTAACATTAATATGAGTTCCCCAGCCTGCCTATGGCCCCCAGTGGCTAGAAATGGTGATAGGTGTAAACCGAGCCCTGGGTATCCTGCTCTGCCTTTGAGAAAATGAAAGCTCAGATGGGCCGAGTTGGAATCTTCCCCTTACGAGGTCAAAAGGGGAAAGGTTACAGCCCCTTTCTTGTTGGTCAAGGCCACCCCTCCTCTCCACCTCCATAGCGTTTGAAGCTACAGACTCAGAAATGACACATACTAAGGAAAGCTCACTGTGGGACTGGCTCTAGTGGCTGGAATTCTGCACCAAGGCTGAATTTCGGGAAAGACACTTCAGATACAGTATTAGGGACCACTAAGGTCTATATAAAAGAGACTTCAGATACAGTATTAGGGACCACTAAGGTCTATATAAAAGAGACTTCAGATACAGTATTAGGGACCACTAAGGTCTATATGAAAGAGACTTCAGATACAGTATTAGTGGACCACTAAGGTCTATATGAAAGAGACTTCAGATACAGTATTAGGGGACCACTAAGGTCTATATAAAAGAGACTTCAGATACAGTATTAGGGGACCACTAAGGTCTATATAAAAGAGACTTCAGATACAGTATTAGGGGACCACTAAGGTCTATATAAAAGAGACTTCAGATACAGTATTAGGGGACCACTAAGGTCTATATAAAAGAGACTTCAGATACAGTATTAGGGACCACTAAGGTCTATATAAAAGAGACTTCAGATACAGTATTAGGGACCACTAAGGTCTATATAAAAGAGACTTCAGATACGGTATTAGGGACCACTAAGGTCTATATAAAGAGACTTCAGATACAGTATTAGGGGACCACTAAGGTCTATATAAAAGAGACTTCAGATACAGTATTAGGGACCGCTAAGGTCTATATAAAAGAGACTTCAGATACAGTATTAGGGACCACTAAGGTCTATATAAAAGAGACTTCAGATACAGTATTAGGGACCACTAAGGTCTATATAAAAGCATCCAAAAAGCAGCATTGCCTGAGTCTGAAAATTGGGAAATGTGTTGGAATCTCAATCAGCTGTGTTGAATATTTTCAAGAAGTGTGAATGGGAATAAAAAGTTGTATAAAACTTTGCCATGACATCACCAACAAATGAAGAAGTAGAGGAAGGCTGTTGGCTGAAGCCGTTCCCTCTTACCTTGTTGTGGTAGACGCTCCCGTTCTTGGCTACGGCACATTGGCGGTCCACCAGGAAGCAGTACCTCCTCCTCTCCTCGGACAGAGCGTTCTTGTAGCCCTCAGCGATGTAGTTGTCCAGCTCACTCTGCTTATTGCTGATGGCCTCCACATACTGCAGAGAGGAACGTAAAAAAAAAGGATGGCCTGTTAAAAACATGGTGTGAAGAAAATCTCTCCCTTTTCGGACATGCCTTTTCTAGAGTAAAGCTTTAAAGAAGTTCCTCCTTCCGTAACTCATACAGTACCTATTGCTCCAAAACTGAAGGATTTACATCATATATTCCATGCACAAGCTTTTACACCTGAACGTGACTGTTTGAAAGAGTTGCACCTAGACTGAGGATGCTTTGTGCAGCTAAAGACATCTTTTTACATTGTTGATTGTAGTACTATGTTAATGTTCCCTGCCTTTGTTATTTATTGTAATTCATTGCGATTTGTATTGGGTATCAATGGGTTTTAAATGTATTATGTATCTGACCTGCGAAGCACTTTGTGACTATCTGTAATAAGGGCTATATAAATACATTTTACTTTCCTAACTGTTGGGATTGGGTTAAAAATACAAGACCTGAGAGTAGACTGTCACAATGTGTAAAATTTAAGGGGCAACTTCTACTTTCTCTGAGCATTAATAAACCAAAATGACATCAAATGTTGAGGAAATGTTCAAATCACTGTAAAATGACATCTAAAACACTCAACAGTGACATATCTTCCTATGAACTATGTCCTGATTACTCTAGATAATTTTGAGACCTTTAAAAACCACAAACTAAGTTCCATTGTGCAAATTGGGTGAATCAATTGGAGGCTTTGAATGACTTCTGCAGATGATGGGCAGTATTTTAATGGCTTTTTATGAATTGAACTAAATCAGGCATCGTACACCTCAAACATGACATATAAAAAGCAGACAAAGTGTGCTTTGAAAGTCAAATCGCTGTGCATTTGGAAAATGCCACAGCACATCAGACCTGGAAACCATGAATTAGAACAAAGAAATCTGATCATAGATTTGTCTATTATAATAGTCTGGATCCAAAGTTGTACTTTACAAAGAAAAAGCCAGCCAATATCCTGCATCCTGCATCTGGCTCACATACAGGATGTCCTCTTTCTGTATGCAGCAGTTCTCAAAATCCCTTCGCTCCAGGAAACAACAACAACATTTGAGCTAGCAAGCAATACGCTGAAAATGGCAAGTTTTTGAAGAAGTTGTGGATCATGTACCATGGCAGGCCTGCTTGATTCTTTCAGGCTATGGATATTATTGGAAAGATTAATTAAGAATATGTTTACGGCATTTACTCTCTAATTAGGAAGATTTGGGACCTATTGGCGGTGATTTGCTATGGACGAAGTACACACAGCGATACACTGGTAAGATCAAATGAGGTTTAACCATGTATCAGCTGATTTAAATAGCTCACGTTACTGTATTGTGTCTACAGTTAACTTCATTTAATATTGTATATGGTTTTATTTTGCGCGGTGCAAATGTTCCATTAAAACAAGTTCCTTCCCGAGACTATTTTGCAGAGCCGCCGTCGCTGTGTCCGGAGCTTAGCGCCGCCCAAGTCGATTGTGATTGGTTTTAAAGAAATGCCAATTGTATCTCAGAATGTATCTGCAATGCAAGACTTGTGATTTGACAAAGGTGACTGGTGTCAGTATTTCAGCTCCTGCCTCTCCAACACTAACTCCCTCACCCTTCTGCTGCATCGACTTCAAAACCCATTTCACCTTCCACTCCTTCAATGACTCAGCCCACAGAGTCCTCTTAGTATTTGAAATTTAGGTACAGGACATCTCCTCTCCATCAAACAAGTGGAACCAAATATCCACGTCTAGCCTCACTTTGCCTTTTGTGTTTGTGCGTGTCTAGTGTCAGAGTGTTGTGATCCCCCACTCTGTCCTCGGGTTCATTTATGTAACTGAAAATTTTCAAGATTCCCACGGTGTTGAATAATGTGAAACAACATTCTCTGAGTGTCAGACAGCGCTGAGGTGTTAATGACCGTGGCTGAGTTGTTTTGCAGAGAAAGTAAGCAGCCTACGCACTGTCAGCTGTGCCTGTCTGGTCCAACTGACACCAGCTCTGTTAAAGGCTAAAAAAGGGATGAAGAAAACTAACTGGTGGCAGCGAGATATGAATGTAAATGGAGGGACCTAACGCTGTGCTGTAATCACATCACGTATTAAGCATAACCAGAGGTGCTAATTAGGAAATAAATTAAACAAGTGCATGCATTCATTATTACACGTCTGCCTAAACAACAAACTAATGAAATATATTTAAAAAGGGTCTATCTGCAATTATTTCTAACTATGTAAATCACCGATATCTTCACAAACACAACAACTAAGATAAAGATGGAAGGAACACAAGCATGGTTTGTTGTTGACAACTGGTAATTCAACATTCCTTTTATTGTCATTCAGCAAAACACAGAAATGTGTAAAGCATGAACGAAATTACGCGCATGGCTCCTTTAAAAACACTTTATTTTCAAACGTTTTAGTTTTTTTACTGAACTAAACTCACTGTACATCTCACTTTGGTCTCACATTAATATTCATTGAAAATATATAATAAATCAGCAAGATAGTTGAAGGCTTCAAGGGGAATTTTTCAGATCATCATCTAATAAAAGTCTCATAATAAAAAGTAAAAGAACGTTGCAGTGCTTGAAGCTATGATTTGGTTTCTATTGGTGCTTGGTAGCTTTATGATTCCATATGTGGAAAAGATGAACTCATACTTTATCTATTTCACCATCTTATATGTCTGTACTGCTTTTAATATTGTATTATGATCTCCATCATGCATTATATTTCATTTTTTGTGTTATTGCTTGCTTATTACTGCTTTGCATGACTTGACGGCTCTAATTTGTGTTGCTTGGCTGTGTTGTGTTGCCTGCATAACTTCCTGTTTTGAATGTGGATACTGTTGAAGTGTAACTGTACTAATGTCTTGCTGCTTCCCGTCGCTCTGCATGGCTTCTTGAGAAAGCTTATTTTGTTGCTCTAGCTGTCTTTATGGTGTCTTATTGACTTCTGCCTGTACATTTTAACCCATACTAATGGCTGTTTTCTGTCACTCTGGTCTCAACATTGACACAGTCAACTCAAGGTGCACCTTGGTATACACACGTGACATGCTTCACCCTCCGTATCATTTACCAAACACACCCATCCATTTGGCGGT
This sequence comes from Percina caprodes, assembly GCA_013375575.1. Classification (NCBI taxonomy): domain Eukaryota; kingdom Metazoa; phylum Chordata; class Actinopteri; order Perciformes; family Percidae; genus Percina; species Percina caprodes. The sequence goes on along the minus strand of JABXJD010000262.1, from coordinate 382,686 downwards.
CTATTTAAGCTGCAAAGTTTCCCCATCTCTGCTGCTGCTGCCCTGCACCTGTATTTCTGCCTGCCCACCCCCACCTGCAGGCTCCAGCCAATGGGGACTCACTCCCTAATATGTCATGTAAAACCAATCTGCGGGGAGTGATGAAGTTAGAGTCGTGAGTTGTCTGAATGTTGACTAATGTGCGTTGTCCTTTATGAATAAAATAAATGAAAATGAAAACCTGTTTTAGAGAATCTAAGTACAACAACACTTTGGGATAAGAACAATTGTTTGGTTCTGTGGAAAATCTGAAGACTTTCCATAAACTTTCCTTTATCCAACTGCCTCCTTGCTTCGCCTCCCCCAGTCTATATTTCACCTTTTAGTCATTTTCACATAGACAACACCCTCCCACTGATCGACTGATAACTGTAATGACCCAATGGCCCAGGATGAGGGAACAGGGAAGAGGAGCCCGAGGCTGCAGGCCCCCCCAGCATTAATCTCATCCTTTCCCTCTTCGATACAGAATGATTACAGACACATAAAACCTGCTCAGTATTAAATACAAGGTGGAGCAGAGTCATACAATAATGATGCCATTACTTTACTGTGAACATTTGATTGTTATCTCAGTCTAAATATCCTAGCACTTACTTTAATTTTCCCCATTTAAAAGTCCATATTAGATATGCAAATTAGTAAATGACACCTGAACTGTTTTATGTCATAACACACTCTTTTCTTTTTCATTTTAGTCAAGTTCAACCACCTTTTTAATTCAATTCAATTTTATCAAATCATAACAAGCGTTATCTCAAGAAACTTTACAGATATAGTAGGTCTAGACCGCACTCTATAATTTATAAAGTCCTCTTGAATCAAGCTTTTAAGAACTAACAGTGGTTACATATACACAAACTATCTTAGAGTATTGTATTTAAAGAGGGAAAGGTGTACAAAAATAACATTTGATCACTGTAATTTATCAGACATTCTGTTATACGTTTCTGGAGGAATGAGAGCAAATGGCATTTAGCATTTTCCAGTTTTCCCTATGATTTGGGGGAATATTCATAAATATCCCTTCTGAGTCACAAGTAGGTTTCTGTGGTGGGAAACGTTGTGTATGTACTGATGGGCCACATGGAGGAGCCACAGTGCCACACCTGTGAACTTGTATTATTTATTAATATATACTGTGTGGACATGTTTATACTGATATTGTTTATGTTCTCTTTATCCTTTTTATATTTAGAGATTGTGTGACATGCACCAACAACACCATAACAAATTCCTTGTATGTTTAAAAAACCTACTTGGCAAAAAAGCCTTTTCTGAATCTGAAACTGAATCTCTCTTTGACTCTGATCCTCCAGTGTGTGACCTTTAGAGGTATTAAATCACAGCGCAACCGGAAGAGACGTTAAAGGAAATAATCTGCCAGAATGTGGCCATTTGGCAGAAAAAAGAACAATTTCTAAGAGCTTAACCAGGTCATTTACGTGGGCGCACTATGGCTGAATGTGCACTGATCACCCACAGTGAAATATGAAACGGTGACAAGTGGCAGAGGAAGATGAAGACCACTTATTAGTCATGCAAACGGCGGAGGTGGAGAGGCTTTCAGAGAAAGAAAAAAAAATAAAAACACCCAGCAAGTGACCGTGTTGATCAGATTCAGACCAGCAGGCGGAGGAAAGGGGGGCCGCGAGGGAACTGTCGATCACTAGAGAGTGACTGACAGACAGTGACATGGGGGAAACAATAGGTGGTTTACCCGGACGTTCAAGCGTGTTCTGAATTCCTCGTGATTATATAATCTTCCTAAATTACATAGGCGTAGATTTCTTCCATTCAGAAGAGGTCGATATGTCCCCCTCAAAAAATGTGACTGGTTTTGAGATATTAAGATATTAAGTCCACATTGTCACTTTATTATACGTTAGGTGTTGCCAATGTTTTCAGTGGTTTACTAATTGAGCAGCTTTGTATGAAAGAAGGGAAGTTTGGGGTCCCCTGCTGGAGCTGCTGCCCCCGCTACCCGAAATAAGATAAGCGGACGAAGACGGATAGATGGATGGATGAATGGATGAATTTTATACCAAACCTACGCCCTTGCTGAAATACCTTGTGAGCTCTGACAGGGAAACTAAACACCATATATGGGTACAAGTAGAAATTAGAAAGCAGAATAGTTGCTGTGCTGTGCCCCGGGTGTTGCATGGCGCGCAACTCGCCGGTGCATCTTTCCTCCTCAGAGGGTTAATACGGATGCTGTGTTTTATAGATTTTCTGTATCAAATACTAATTTTAAAGCCTTTTTAGTATTTCCGATATGTTGTGCTTATGGTGCATAGACCTACATAAACTTGAATTTCATCAAATGACCACAAACTAAATGTGTAGTCTGCCGTCTGCTCTTTGCTCAATGGGTAACATCACTTATAGCCAAAATGTGTAAAAAAAAACAAAATCTGTAAATGTTTTTTTGAAAAGACTGCATTTACATAATCCTATATTGTGTACAGTATTGTATGAATGTAGTGGAACGTGTAACATTTTACTTTCCTAGGTTACAGGTGACAATCTACATAAACAGACAGTGAGAAGAATGGGAGTCAATGGCTGCTTTTTTTCCTCCACCAGGGCCTCCGAACCAGGTTAATCATGCAATGTCTATGTATATCTATAAAATAACACAAATGCTGTTTATTCTTTTGACATTGTATGTGTAGGAAAGGGGAAATCATAAAGTATATACAATGTGAAATGTTTTAGTACTATAGGCTGGGCACCGCTTATTAACAGATCCCTGGAGAGTGCCACTACTAAGATATACATTAAAGGATATGACAACCAACACAAAGTTCCTTTTCCATTATTTAAGTAGTTTGAACACATCAGCCCTGCTGTATGCGGTGTACACGAGCCATCGCTCTCAGATACAGAGCCCTAATTAGATTCCAACCGGCTGCCAATCAGCTCCCTGTTTACACAAAAAATGAATCTGGCCAAAACCTGCTCCTGGTTTCTGATGACAATGAGCACAATCAGCATTTAAGACGTGTCCTGGGAGGATGAGTGTGTGCCCGGTATTTATTGACTTATTTCACATTAAAGATGGTCTGAACCACTGGTGCAAAAACTCTCTGCCATTAAACAGGTCGATGACCAGGCTGGCTAAAACCTGGACGGTAACAGACGGATCAGTAATTATACTGAAAACATTCAACATGCAGGACATGTTTCAATGTTTCCTCCTCAACTATTTCATCTTTCGACTGAAAAATGCCTGCTATGTGGTGATATTCACCACCAACAAGGTAAATAACCCAAGTTTACATAAGCTACCAAACCAAAAAAATAAATAAACTGAGCTTTTACGAAGACAACAAGGGTCACAGCCTCGAGGAATCAGCAGAGAGAATGGAGAGACTGGGGGATCTGGGCAGTAAGCTAACGTTATGTTTGACGTTACGTGTGTTAGCTTAACTTACGGACATACTACAATTAGGCTAAAACTGCCATTTGGATACTTTTCTTTATAATTTCTAATTCTTTCAGCAAACGTGACATCGGACATAGTCTATATCTGTGACGTTCCACTTCTGGGATTGGAAATTATGACGTATTTTACTTATTTAGGCTGGATGTCTGCTTTCTTTGTGTTGACATTTTAAACTTTGGTGGATTTCTGAGGACTATGGTTACCTGGTCATCAGATCTCTGCAGGGTAACTCCAGACCGCTAGCTAGACTATCTGTCCAATCTGAGGACTATGGTTACCTGGTCCTCAGATCTCTGCAGGGTAAATCCAGACAGCTAGCTAGACTATCTGTCCAATCTGAGGACTATGGTTACCTGGTCCTCAGATCTCTGCAGGGTAAATCCAGACAGCTAGCTAGACTATCTGTCCAATCTGAGGACTATGGTTACCTGGTCCTCAGATCTCTGCAGGGTAAATCCAGACAGCTAGCTAGACTATCTGTCCAATCTGAGGACTATGGTTACCTGGTCCTCAGATCTCTGCAGGGTAAATCCAGACAGCTAGCTAGACTATCTGTCCAATCTGAGGACTATGGTTACCTGGTCCTCAGATCTCTGCAGGGTAAATCCAGACAGCTAGCTAGACTATCTGTCCAATCTGAGGACTATGGTTACCTGGTCCTCAGATCTCTGCAGGGTAAATCCAGACAGCTAGCTAGACTATCTGTCCAATCTGAGGACTATGGTTACCTGGTCCTCAGATCTCTGCAGGGTAAATCCAGACAGCTAGCTAGACTATCTGTCCAATCTGAGGACTATGGTTACCTGGTCCTCAGATCTCTGCAGGGTAAATCCAGACAGCTAGCTAGACTATCTGTCCAATCTGAGGACTATGGTTACCTGGTCCTCAGATCTCTGCAGGGTAAATCCAGACAGCTAGCTAGACTATCTGTCCAATCTGAGTTTTCTGTTGAACACGTTCCACCAAAACAAATTCCTTCCAGAGGCTGTTTAGCGGTGGCGCTGTTGCTCCACCCATGATTATTGTGATTGGTTTAAAGAAATGCCAATAAACCAGAGCATGTTTTTCTCCCATCCTGGAATGCTGTGTGGACTAGCCACACCTTCCTCCGCAGCACTGTGGAAGAAGGTCTGCTAATGCGAGACTACGGACATAACGTTAGCTTAGTGTCAAGATCCCACCTTCTCTGCAGTCTCTCTGCTCATTCCTCACGTCTGTATTCCCTTTTGTCTTCATAAATGCTCAGTTTTTTTGGGTCGGCAGATATTAAAAACTTAAGTAATGGGTTATTTACACTGTTGGTAGCGAAGATTCCCATCCCCACACAGCAGCTTTTAGGCATTTTCCTGTTCACACAAGTCAATGGAGAGCGGTCAATATGTCCACCACTTTAGTCTAGACTGAAATTTCCCCACAGAATAAATCTTAATGACTTAGGTGATCTTCTCCTCTAGTGCCACCATGAGATAAAAATCATCTCACCCCTTCTTATTGTTCCCTTTGGTACACAAACACAGCTCTCATCTCATGACGTGCGACCATCTCCTCTGATCTCATCCCGTTTAAAAAAAAAAAAACACCAGAAACCAGAAACTAGGGAGGTGGAAACGGTTTTCACACACGTTTCACACAGGAGAGGAATTCCCACTCTCTCTTCCATTCAGCATGGCTTCCTTCTCGTGATGGGATGATAATTGTGTGTTTAGAATGGTGTTATTACACTGCACTCGCGTGTTGGGAACCCCGAAATGATGCAGTTATGTGTTAATATCAGTTAGTTGCAATGTTGTTTCCCGCTGGGAAATATCTCCTCAAGAAGTATCCAAAGGCCTGAAAGCATAGTTGTCATTTACAGGGGGGATGGGGTGTAACTCCCCCATCCCCCCTGTAAATGACAACTATGCTTTCAGGCCCTGTAAATGTCGCCTATGCTAAACTGGCTAGAGCTTTAAGAGGTAAACGATGCAGAAAGTAACAAAGATTAGAGGAAAATGTTTATTTTTGTCTTATTTTCTAGATCAGTCATTGTCCCGGGAACCCTTAACTTGACTAAATTAACGATGTCTTAATTCATGCTGTTAGAGATCACTATGTGCCAGTCAACTAACTGAATTGACTGACTGTTTAAACACTAATCATGATGTCTAATGTAATCACATTTCCTCTTAAGACACAAAAACTAAAGACGTCTGCAGAACCTGATGCAGTGGAAGTGAATCATCTAAAGCCACAAACTACCCGTTTCTACCAAGAAATGTATATTACATTAAATGTCATTTAGCTGATACTTTTATCCAAAGCGACTTGCAATTGCTCTACATGTCAGAGGTTGCACGCCTCTGGAGCAACTAGGGGTTAAATGTCTTGCTCAGGGACACAGTAGTGATGTATCGTTGACGTATCCCAGTGGGATTCAAACCCTCATGTCTCATGTCCACTGCACCATCACCACCCCCAAATGTCCCAGGAGAGTTATCAGACTGTACAGTGGCAGCAGCTCAGTGCTTCATGGCCCCTGAGGGACACCGTTGGAAACGGGTCACTTTCCATCCCGTACAGTTTTAATACCAACAGAAATGTATGAGCGGGAGTGAATGGCGATGACTTTATCCTGTGATGGGTTCTTTGTTCTTGCCTCTCCAAAAGGCATCAATGAGCTGTTGCTTTGCATTATACCTCATAATGTAGAAGTACCAACACATCCACACAGGCAAGCTTTCAGGCTTTGCACAAACATGGTATATGTCTTAAGTAACCAGACAAATACATATATTATTGTATGTTCAAAAAGGAAAATCTGTCTTCTTATTTTTGGATGTAAGAGAAGAGAGCTTGTGACTGGGAGGTCGTCAGTTCAATCCCCAGACCAACAGAATTAAATCTGGGTGGTAAAAGTGAAAGAGCAGCGCTTGTCCCTCCCTCATTACCACCACTGAGGTGCCCTTGAGCAAGGCCCTTAACCTCAAAACCTGCTCATTGGCTGCAGATCAGACTGTGGTTGTACTGGGCAGCTTCCAGGTATGAATGTGGAACTGTGTGAATATTATCAGGGCGTTCCTGCAAAAAAGAGGCTGCCTCTCAATGAACCTTCCCTCAATAAATAAAGTTTATTTTATTTTTTGGCCTGCCAAGACCTGGTTCTTATGAGGGCCAATATGATGCACTTTGATCATGGCTTTCTTCTTTTGATGGGATGATAATTGTGTGTCTAGACTTGGCACTCGTGTGTTGGGAACCACTAAATAATGCAGTAAGGTGTTAATATCAGTTGCAATGTGGCGTCCCAATGGGAAATATCTCCTGGAGACGTTTCCGCAGGCCTGAATGTGCAACAATCTGGCAACCTAAACCAGCTAGCTCCCTCTGGAGGGCCACAGCTAGGGCTGAAAATAAGGGTTATTTACATTGTCTATTAATTTCTTAAAAAATGGATTAGTTGTTTGGTCTCTAAAATGTCAGAAACATGTGCATCAGTGTTACCCAAAAAGCCCAAGATGACGTCCTCCAATGTCTCGTTTTGTCCTCAACTCAAAGATATTCAGTCTACTGTCCCAGAGGAGAGAATGAACTAGAAACATATTCACATTTAACAAGCTGACATCAGAGAAGTTTGACTTTTTTCCATAAAAAATGACTCAACCCGATTATCAAAATAGTTGGCGATTAAATGAACAGCTGACCGATGTATCCATAACCCACGCTAACACACACATATACAAACTAGACAGTACCCAGAGTGCATAGCTTTGCCAAGGCTGCACAATGCTTTAAATTAGAATACATTATTTTGATTGGTAAAGGCTTAATTAGTAACTCTGGCACTACAACACAACTCTGGATAACAGTCTGAATCAAAAGGGATATTTCACATATATGTTACATGTTACATATATGTTATTTAAACAAATGTCTGGATCTTCACCAGGATCAAATCCTTTGTTCCTTGCCCCATCTGAACTTCTACCAGAAATCAAGACTGTGAGAAACGGCGCTAACTATTGATTCTATTCCTTCTCTCCAAACTTTCTATTTCCTTGACTTTGGTTTTATGATGCAAGCTGTTTTGTGTTACATCTAAACCCATCTGCCTGGACTGGAACGCACTTTGGGTCAAGTAGTTGTTTTAAATGTGCTATTTAAATACAGAAGACTTGACTACCAAACAGATCAACAGGAAGAATAGAAATAACTATCTGGCTGGAGGTATTATACACATGCATACATAAACTGCATTATTAATGTACAGACATCCACGCAATCTGGTCTCCAATATTCAAATTAATGAGATGTTCAATTTTGGACATTCAGTTCATCACAGGAGATGAACCAGAATCCTGACAAAAACTAGAAAATATGATCACATAACACCCGTTCTGGCCTCCCATTTTTAAATCTAAAATGACCCCCCCACACACACACACTCATTATACTACAGCCAACCATAACACACCATCCTTTCTGCAAACCTTTTTCACTCATTCTCTTACGTTGTGTTTATTATAACAGATTTTATGCTGTTCAATTGTAATTATGCAGTCTGTTATGTCTGTGTTCCTTCAATTGTAAAGTGCACCAATCTAACGGTGATTTGAAATAAAATTGATCGAATTTAATTGATGATCCAAGCTGGTACCTGGTACCTCAGATGAGCCTGGGTCTTTCACACCTGATAAGCCGTTAAAGCCCAGAGTACCTGCAGGACTTTGAAGTTCCTGTGCTGTTGTTCCTCACCGCTTCACGTATTGATTTTTGTACAGATCGGCCCCGGCCGCCCCTTTCACGCTCCACCACACCAACAATTACACAATAATCCCTCCCCCTGCTGCTCCGGCGGAGCGCTGTGGCCCTCTGGACCAGCCCTTAACCTCTGACACCATGTTTTCTCTGCACTGCCATGACAAGATAAAACCATACAGTGGAATGGAAGCCACTGCATGGTATGGCTCTTACTGTGTGTATAGAGTTTTTACTAAAGTGTTTATTACTACATTTTATTGTTTCAAAATGATCCAGATTCAGATTTTGACTCCATCCTATAAGGCTTTTTTATTGTGTAAAAATTTGTTTTTATGAAGACTAATTTTACTTGTATCCAATTTTGGCAAAACAACATTAAGAGATTCCCAGCCAAGAGCCATTCAGCTGGAGACTCATAAATTCATTAGAATTTGAAAGATATTGCTCTTATTCTTCCCCAATGTCTTTATCTTGTCAATCAGCCTGTAAACAATCCATCTCAACACTGGCATTTCTTTTACATTTAAAAAACAAAACAAAGATACATTTCTATATTGTGTTACTGTACTACTCTACGTGCTTCTGCAGATTGCACCCTGGGGCCAAATAAAGGTCCTAAATTAAATTGAAAAGCCTTTCTTTCTATCCCCTACTGTAGTCCTATCTTATGCCTGTTGAAGGGCCACAGTGGAGCAGCAGGTGAGTGCATTTCTGCATTTTACGACATCAGCGGTCAAAGCCTCTTATTCCCCGTGCCTCCATTGTGAGCTCAATTATTCACTATCGACACCTGAAGCGCTGACAAGGCCGAAATGTAATCAGCCACAGATTGAGCCTATCGCAGATAACGGAGGTATTTGTCCTGTCGCCCCACACAGAAACCCGCTGAAGGCGAGAAGGACTCGCGTGAGTCAGCAGACCGTTCAGCTGTTGGGACATACTGAACATTGTAGGTTAAAAATCGGACTAAAATCAATTAGGTTTTGTCATTGCCATCCAGATTAAAGCCCATTACTGTCTCACACACACCTCCTCATCATCATCATCATCATCATCATCATCATCATCATCATCATCATCATCATCATTCTTTCCTTTGTCTCCCTTGTCGCTCTGGCTCAGCGTCTCATCGCGCGGCGGAGCAGCTGATTGGACAGACATCCCATCGCAGGTTGTGTAAGAGAACACCTACAGACGAGGGCACAGAGACCGCGGCTGCCACCGGCTCCTCACGCCTTCGCTCAAGCAATTACCTGAACATGAGAGATATACGTCTCACTCCACTCGACCCATTCGCCTGCCTTAGATATAATAAACAAATGTTATGTAATAAAGATTAAAGTGCAGCCGCTGATGAAATCGATTTAAGTAGTGAACGTTTTGGAAGCGCAAAAGTAAATGTGGGCAAGATTGAACACTGTGTTTTAAATATATACTCGTTATATTGTTCAATATTGATCAAATCGATGTATTTATCTGTTCTAAATGTACTTTAAAAAGAGATATTAGTTTTTAGTTTTTTATAAGTTTTTAAGGCTCAAGTGGTATTTGAGACTCTTTGAGATTACTGTAATGGAAAATCCCATATTTGTTTTTTAACATATCACTCCTAACACATCTCTTTACCTCTGTTTTGATGTATGGACTTTTTTTCTTAAGTGCAAAGACGTTTGTGTATTTCAGTCCCAGATTTGGAGGTCAGAGGCCAGACGGACTCCCTCTTGCTGTCCACTTTTTAAAAAGGTTAATAAGCAAGTGATTCTCCAAGATTTTTTGTTTGGATTCAGCTGAATATTGGACTTTTTAACAGCGTTCGGTTTCTGCTGAACCTTAGATTTTAATATTCACCGAACCCTATGATTGCACTAACCACGCTGCGCTGGTCGACGTCCCATCTCATCAGCACGTCACGGATTACCAGGAGCACTGAAGCTCAAATCCCATCAGGAGGAGTATGTGCTACACTACAGAATCAGCGTGTGTTCACTAAAAGACTCTCTTCTGACTTAGAATATAAGTGAATGATGACAACAGACTGTAAAAATAATGGCCGTAGCATCTATGACCCAAATGTTGCTGTTCAATGAATTGTCTCAGAAATAACTGCAATTAACAATATAATAGTCTCTCTCAGTCAAATAATAAAAAAAAACATTTATTTATTACTTTTAGAAACGTAAAAAGGTTTGAATGAATTCCAATTCAATTTTATTCATAGTGTCAAATCCCAACAGTTGTTATCTCAGGACACTTTACAGATAGAGTAGGTCTAGACCACACTCCATAATTGACAGAGACCCAACAATTTCCCACAAGCAAGCATTTTCCAGGATACGTCTTTTGGTTATAGCACTGCTATGTGACCCAGGTTGTCTCTGTATTATCATAAAACATTTTTTCTAACTGTATCCCCCCCTTTTTGTTGCTATGAACGTGTTTAGGCCCAAGTGCCAACAACTGACAATTAACATAATAAAAAGATACAGTCTGACCAATAATCTCAATAGATAACTTGTTTAACTACAATTTGGCATAACTAAACAAAGTGCGGTTAAACAAAGAAACTGATCATGTGAAAAATATTGACTTTTAGACAATTATGTAATAACTGTTACAGGCCTAGAGTTTAAAGTCTGTGTTCTGACTTTGCCGAAATAAAAATAAAGTGAAAGATGAGAAACCTGTAAAAATAATGGCCGAAGCATTGGTGACATCACCCATCGGTTTATGGAGTTTTGAAGCCAGGAGTTTGCATTTGGCCGTAGCCATCTTGGTATTTTTGATCCAGAAGTGACCATATTTGGACAAAAGGGAGGAGCTGGGGAAGGATGACGCGGCCAAGCCAGTGTTGTGTATGGTTTTAATGGCGCTAAGCTAAGTGCTAAAAGAGAGAAAGTTTTCAACAATGTGAGCCGTCCAGTGGAGATTTACTGGCAGGTAAACGTAGACCTCCGGGCACTGGTGCCATTTATCTGTATATACGCCAGTACACACAGCTGGTTTCTCTTAAGTCACTAGCTAACGTTAACGGTAGCTAGCTAGCTTGGTTGGCAAGACGTTGAACAAGACATTTTCAGGCGACGCAGTGCAAACACACAGTGAGGGGGGGTCAACGTTAGAGATGAAAACATGGACAACAGCCAAACAACAACTTCAGGTCTGTTTTAATGTCCATGGTTAGCATTGCTAAGCCTCGACGTGTAGTAACAACCTAAAGCATCCCCTGCTTTGTCGTCCATTTTAAAATAAATGTGGCCAGAATTTACAAAATGAACCTTATGCTGTATTAAAGAAACCTAGTGACTGAGACCATAAACTCATTATAAAAATGTTTACTGAGGTAATAAATCAAGTGAGAAGTAGGCTCATTTGCTCATAGACTTCTATAGAAACAGACTTCTTTTTGGAGCCGGTGGAGTCGTCCCCTGCTGGAAGTTAGATAGAATGAAGCTTTAAGGAGCTTCAGCATTGAATTTACCTTTAAGACCTTGAAGTGTTGTCATGCGTTTTTTTTTATACAGTGGTCTTCCAGATGGCCATGAGGATGAGCTAAGACCTCTGTTATATTCTTTATTGATCCATAGAAGCACCAGGAACTGTAATCTGCATCATTCAAAACATCTGACACTTCAGCCTCCTACAGACATCTAAGGACATATTCAGTTTCATGAATACACACACACACACACACACACAACACACACACACACACACACACACACACACTGACCTGCATCTCCTTGTCTCCATACTTGGACGGGTGCTTGCTGCCCTGGCTCTTCCTGCGCAGTTTTTTCAGCTCTGCCTGGCACTTCTCCAAACTCTCTCCTTTGCTCTTGTGCTCCATCTGGTACTTCTTCAGTGCAGCCTGAGGGGGGCAGCACATAGTCAGCAGGGCAGTGCTCGCATGTGTCAGCATCCACAGATGATATTCGACTATGACGTACATTCATTGGAAACTGCCCTGACAAGTGGTCACCTTCTGTTTTATTACCGGATTGGTGCAGGATGGGGACTGGAGAAGTGATGGAGGACAGTACCTTGTGATTATTATGACTGGACGAGAGGAAGTCCTTCACAGAACTAACACTACTAACAGTATGTGTGCTGTTTGTGTATGTATACAATATAGAGTCTCTGACAAACCGCTTGTAATGTAAAACATGAGGTCATTTAGTGGCTCTGTAGCTGATTTGCATTTTATACAACAGAAGTTTTGACTGTAATAATCAGAATGACATCCATTGTGCTGGTACACCCCCTGTGTCAAATGATGAAATGTTTCTGGGACTGATTCCAAACTTCTGATCACCATAAATTATGGTGCCTATTTATTTAATTTTCTTGCAAAACTACTCATTTTCAAAGGATGAGTCATGATTCACAGAGCAGAGTGGGAAGTGATTTATGTAACTTGCTGCAGTGGTTTGGAAAGCCGGTGGGAAATTATGGACAGAGTTGAATGATTTTGCGAGAACACGGTTCATGTATTATCCATAACTTCACCCCTCGGAGAGGGCCTAACTGACATGGAGCAGAGGCACTCAAGCACGTGGTGGGTCAGGTACGGGGTAGTCTGGATCAACAAAAGTACATTTCCAGGATAAAGCCTCATTTGTCCCTCACCTTCCGCTCTGTGTTGTCGTTCTCAAAATCGCTTTGCTGCAGGAAAACGACAAGTTGTAAAGATAACTTGAATCGTGCAACAAGGCAGGTCTGCTTGGTTCTTTGGGGGAATGATTGTAAAGACTTATAAAGAATATGTTTAGGGCGTTTCCTCTCTAACTGGGACGTTTCAAAGAGATCGACGCACACACCAACGCACAAGTACAAGAAGCATAGATCCCGGCTTGAGGGTCTTTGGTCGCGGCGGATGGCCGCCCACGGAGAACCAGGATCTGTCTGGGGTTTCTGCCAGTTAAACAGGAAGTTTTTCCTTCCCGCTGTCGCATTTAGAATCGGTCTTTGTAAATTAAAGAATGTGGTCTGGACCCACTTTATCTGTAAAGTGTCCTGAGGTAACTTCTGTTATTATTTGACATGATAAACAAAGTGGAAATTGAAATAGAACTAGCATATAACTTTCATCAAAAAGGAAATCTCACGTTCAGGTAGCGTGCATCCAACTCAACCTTCTTCTCCAGCTCTGTGAGCAGCTCGTTGTGGAAAGACTTCAGCTGTGAGACACACAGGGACACAAAAACCTCAAAAACAATGCGACAAACACAAAATTAACTAAACCTCAAGTAGTTACAGTTACGTGCACACAACCCCAACAGATTGTTTTCAAAAGGAATGTGGCGTTGCAGTGTTGTGGTGCAAGAATGACTTGGAGGGATGTATTTGTTTTGCCATCGGAAATGTCACACCCAAAGGATTATGGGAGGATGTCTGGCATGTAAATGCATGCCAAAGTCAATTTTTATGTCTCTTTGCATGTGTAGTATGTGTGCCTCTCTCTACGTGTATGTGTGTGTAGGTTAAGTGTACAGTACTTGTCAAAGAAACATATGACAACCTATATTTTAGACTCATAGAACAACTTTTCTTTTGAATTATAACAGCAAAAACTCATTTATTGTCGCATTTATTGACCTTTCACCGTCTCTACTATCAGCAGGATACTTGCTGTAACAGCAGGAACTCCACAGCATTGAGTTCATTACCTAGATATGTAGATAAATAGTTTTTATGGGTCTCAGTGAAAGGAGAGGTTTGAACTGTGTTACACAAAGTTAGAATATTTCTGCATCCATTCTTAATCTGTCTCTGGATAAAAGATAAGCATCTTGCCCAAAGCCCAATTTAAAAATGATACTGATGTAAATATTAATTGCCTTTGAGTGTTGACATCCATAACACAAAAAGATGAGATGGTAAAATTTCCCTTTAAAACATACTTTGCATTACGATTAAAGAGAGAAGGGGTCTGACTTCTTCTCTCGGTTGACTGAATATTCCCTAATTTTTACACCATTGGCCACTTTACTCTTTGGAAGATTTAAATAAAAATCTTTTGGGGGAACTGATTGCTGCAATTTACATATTAGAATATCAGTAAACAAACCCTCATTAAGTGAAGCTGCTTCCTTCAGAAAATACACTTAAAAGCTACTCAAGTACAATAAGAGCTAGAGATAGGCCGAGTATCGGCCCTGGCTGATTATTGGGGCTGTTTCATGGCCGTTTGCAGATGATCTGCATCAGCATTTAATTTGCCTGATAACCAATAAAGTTAAGTTTCATTCACCACTGAGTCTGACTATCTGATGCTGCGTTCCAGGCGACCTGTAACCTGTGGTTTTTTTTCAACCTTCTGCGCTGGAACGACAGTCAAATCTGCCCGTGAACTCGGACCAGATGGTTGTCCTCCCAGTTACAGTTGTTGACACACGTAAACAACAATGGCGTCCCCTGTTGATGCTTTACAGACGCCGGTGATTAACAGCGAGAAATAGAAATAAATAGGCAACGTAAAGTAATTACGCACATTGTAATCAAAACAATACATATAGGAGTGTGTACTCCTACACGTTATGTTTATTAAATGAAGCCCAAAATACATCCCCAACTAAAAATCGGGCCTGGAACGCAGAGCCACTCTCTGTTACTGGGTAGCATGCTGAAAGTTTGTCATTTATTAAATAACTGAAATAAATGCACATCGGTTCCACATGTTGCTTATCAGTTTGAATAACTAATAATAATCGGTAACGATATAGGCCTTGAAAAAGCAGCATCTGGTCAGTCCCTAGTAAGAGCATGCATCTACGTGTGAATGTAAGAGTGTGTCTTGCCGAGTATTAAATATTAAAAGATATGGTGTAATGTGAAGACTCTCAAAGCGAAAAGCCAACAATCTGTTTGACTTCCAACTGGCGGCTTAAAAAGTGCTGATTTTAGCAACAGCACCACCATCACCACATGCTCACCATCTCTTCAAGCTGGATCTGGATCTGTCTGTGCACTTCAGCCATCTGAAAGAGCACCTCCCCTGCAGAGAGAAGACAAAGAAAAGAAAGAAAGAAAGAAAGACGATGTACAAAAAAGAGAGAAAGAAAAAATAGAGAGTGATATTGAATCTTTCCAATGTCTCTGAGAGCTACATACTGTACATCGTGCAGTAAAAGAGCATGCAGCCACACAGAACAGATGAGAGACAGGGGTAGGGTGTTGATGGGGGGGGGCAAGGCAATGGAGAAGATGAGACATCTGTCGTGATACTGACGAAGCGGACCAAACTTATTAAAAAGGTGACAAGACCAAAAGAACATAATGCAGCACAGAAAGAAAAATCAAAAATCAAAAGAGCTAATCAATATTTTAAATAGTGAAGCCGAGGGTTGTCCATGTCATATAAATGCTTACAACACCACTGCTAATTAGGATCGGGCATCGAGGACCGGTTCCAACTTAGAATCGTTTCCAAAATTTGGATTGCATTGGAATCGCAGTGAATCTGGTCATCGGTCCCAAATATAGCGCGCAAGACTTTTGGTTTCCATGGCGGCCACCGTATTTCCAGGCGTTGGTAAGGGGCTCTTTAAAGTGTGGCTTTATTTAACGTTGAAAAGAACCCGGTATGAACTGTAAATCACCATAGAGTCAAAATAAAATCTTCCTCTAATCTGTGAAATACCACCACTACCACTACGACACACACTCTCGGAGCACCTTACCCTACCATGCACACTGAATCCCGGGGTCAGTCCCTGCAAGCGGCTCATGCTTGTACATCCCTTAGTACATTCATGTGGATTTTGATGTATGTGTATGTTGTGTGTGTTGTCTTTCAGCTACCGGGATCTTGAATTCCCCCTTGAGGGATCAATAAAGTATCTATCTATCTATCTATCTATCTATCTATCTATCTATCAAGTGACCCGTTTCAACTCCACCCATCAGTGAATCGCAATGGAGAATCGATATGAACCGGACTATAAAAAAATAAAAATCAAAAATAAGAATCTGAATTGGAATCAGAAATCAAAGCGATGCCCAACCCTACTGCTAATAAACACACAGGAACAGCATAACATCTTTATGAATCAAGTATATATCAACATCAAGACATATGTGTTGTGCTAAAGCAGAACGGGGTGGTGGGGACACAAAAAAGCAGAACCCAAAAGAAAAAAAAGTTTAAAGCTAAAAAAAAATAAAAGTTAAAAGAAGAAACATAAAAGATAAGAAAGTTAAGGATGAGTCATGCAGCCAGGGAGGTGCGTGTCGTTTTAAGATACCTACATGCTGCCTCCTCTGAATATGCAATGCATTGTAAAAAAAGGAACAAAAAGATCTAGTTTGAGCAAAGAACAGAGGGATAGAGACCTGGAGAGACAAAGACAGATCAAACTACCCCAAGAAAAATGAGACACAGGACAGGTTTTCACACAGAACAACACACAGACAGGCAGTTAGTCCAACCCTCCGCTTGTTTGCTGTCTGTGGACCCAGTTCACGGCTCCACTGACCCGTATGGTCACCGTGACAACTAACAATCGCCATTTTGTTGTGTACCAATCATATGACCAGGACAATCAGTCCAATGGCCGGCCGGCCTATCTATCTATCTATCTATCTATCTATCTATCTATCTATCTATCTATCTATCTATCTATCTATCTGATTGAATATTAGCTTTATCTGGCAGAAAAATTGCAATTACATTACCCCCCCAAAATCGTTAAGCCCTAAAAGACACTGTTTTTTTTTTATCTTTTGGTTACACTTTACTTTGAAGGTATATACATAAGGGTGACATGACACGGTCATTAACATTATAAAGAAATCCTGAACATTTATGACATAACGCTTCTTTTAGTAAGAGTTATTTGGTTTTGTAATGACAAGTTAAGCTTAGGGTTAAAGTTCATGTCTCATGACTGTGTCATGACAGTGTCATGTCACTCTTATGTAGATACCTTAAAGTGTTACCAATCAACGTTAATTAAAGTATTACCAATTTATTTTTTTTACATAAAACATTTCAAACAAAGAACCTCACGCTGTGACAAAGACATGTAACAAGTAGAGTTGGACCAATGCGTCCATATATACGACGTCAGCAAAGAAATATGTTTGAAGTCATTTAAATGTCATTCAGAGTGAACCAACAAGTTTATGTTTATGCTGTTAAATCCACTAGGACCAGGACTAGTCTATCACCAGACCAAGCCAAGCTCAATAGATTTGAGACTGAGCGTTGGTCTGGGGAGTCTGCTGTGGATTTTCTCCTGCACAAGAGGCGTGACCAACGGGCATAGTTCAAATGACTCTGTATGCATTAGCATAGTCCTTCAACCAATCAGACCAATGATCCAGAGGGGGCGGGGCTTACCCAGACGAACACAAGACACAACTTTGTAACGATTCTTTCACATCCAAAACATGTTTGTTGAAGACATGAAGATGTTTGTGTATGCGCCCTTAAATACTGGCCAATTCATCATTATACATTCTCAAATATTGGTATCTCCCTTAACCATATCATGTCGTCCTTGGGTCAAATTGACCCGTTTTCAGTTCTTTTTTTTTTCCCCCCTCACAACAAATGGGCCGTCGAAATAAGCGCAGAAAATGTCAACATTTATATTATCAAAAAAAAACTTTGGAAAAAACACCAAAAACATAAAAAAAAGCACCCACAACATTGAAAAAGTGACAAAAATGTGGGAAAAAAGTGATAATAATAAGTGACCAAAACCTTTTTTCTTCATGTTGACGAGAAGACAACACAAGGGTTAAAAATCCAGCATCATTCTAATCAAGCTCTAGTACTTCCTGAGGTAAGATATTTCATATTTGAGCACCATCAAAGATGACAGCAATAGTGAATAAAAGTAATCTAATACTATTCTCATAACTGATAATTGTATTAATAACATATCAAACACAAAGTAAACACATGATTCAAGAGAATATGGGTTAATTGTACATAAAAACATCTTATAAAACATCTTCTGCAGTTTCTTATTGCATATTTACTGACATCAGGACGTCATATTGATGTATATATCAAGCAGTTTTCACTACATCCAGAATAAATATGTTGATTAGTAAACAGGGCCTTGGTGCAGATGGAAAAATGACCACGATAAACGATAATACAGCTGCAGCAGCAGCACGAAGCGCTGAGAGCCAATTTATCCTAAATGAGCCCACTAATGTGCATTAACGACACTCATCTGCCTCCTGCATAATGTGTGCTGACATCAGATAATGCACTCTAAGAGCATGGCTGACACGGAGGAACGCTGAGCGCGAGGTGTGTGGGTGCTGGCCGACCTGTGGACAGTGGACAGTCCGAGGGGGACACACAGTGAGAGTGGGCTGTCTCAACAGGATTAATTGGCTTAATTGAAGGGCTGCGGTCACGCAGACGAGACTCCGTTGAAGTAGAATGGATTTAGGAAAAGTTAGAATAGGATATGGGACGGAAATAAGTGTATGTTAACTTAAAAGGTCCCATGACATGGTGTTCTTTGGATGATTTTAGATGGACCTTAGTGGTCCCCTAATACTGTATATGAAGTCTCTTTTATATAGACCTTAGTGGTCCCTAATACTGTATCTGAAGTCTCTTTATATAGACCTTAGTGGTCCCCTAATACTGTATCTGAAGTCTCTTTATATAGACCTTAGTGGTCCCCTAATACTGTATCTGAAGTCTCTTTATATAGACCTTAGTGGTCCCTAATACTGTATCTGAAGTCTCTTTCATATAGACCTTAGTGGTCCCCTAATACTGTATCTGAAGTCTCTTTTATATAGACCTTAGTGGTCCCCTAATACTGTATATGAAGTCTCTTTTATATAGACCTTAGTGGTCCCTAATACTGTATCTGAAGTCTCTTTATATAGACCTTAATGGTCCCCTAATACTGTATCTGAAGTCTCTTTATATAGACCTTAGTGGTCCCTAATACTGTATCTGAAGTCTCTTTATATAGACCTTAGTGGTCCCCTAATACTGTATCTGAAGTCTCTTTATATAGACCTTAGTGGTCCCCTAATACTGTATCTGAAGTCTCTTTATATAGACCTTAGTGGTCCCTAATACTGTATCTGAAGTCTCTTTATATAGACCTTAGTGGTCCCCTAATACTGTATCTGAAGTCTCTTTATATAGACCTTAGTGGTCCCTAATACTGTATCTGAAGTCTCTTTATATAGACCTTAGTGGTCCCTAATACTGTATCTGAAGTCTCTTTTATATAGACCTTAGTGGTCCCTAATACTGTATCTGAAGTCTCTTTTATATAGACCTTAGTGGTCCCTAATACTGTATCTGAAGTCTCTTTTATATAGACCTTAGTGGTCCCCTAATACTGTATCTGAAGTGTCTTTTATATAGACCTTAGTGGTCCCCTAATACTGTATCTGAAGTCTCTTTTATATAGACCTTAGTGGTCCCCTAATACTGTATCTGAAGTCTCTTTTATATTAGAGTAATGGGTGGGTCAAATTCTCTGGGAGGGCAAAACAGAGAAAGGGGAGGTAACCTTGCCCCTTATGACCTCATAAAGAGCAAGATTCCAGATCGGCCCATTTGAGCTTTCATTTTCTTAAAGGCAGAGCAGGATACCCAGGGCTCGGTTTACACCTATCACCATTTCTAGCCCACTGGGGGGCCATAGACAGGCTGGGGGAACTCATATTAATGTTAAAAAAAACTCAAAGTGAAATGTTCATGCCATGGGAACTTGTGAAGATCCAGAACTTTTAGGAAAAATTGAAAATCAACAACTTCTCAGTCCCTCCCCCCTTTCCACTAAAGCCCAAAACTGTCTCCTAAGCCCCTCCCCCTCACAAGGGAGAGCTGTGTACGATTGAGCACATGTGAAGAGACGGGAAGGGGAAGGAAATCTATCTGCAGCTCGTGCGCCGGGAAGGGGAAGGGGGAGGGGGAGGGGGAGGGGGAGGGAAGGAGGCTATGAAATGCTTGACAAGCAGTTAGACACCCCCCCTGGCCCTGATTGGTGCATCTGAACAGGAAGCTGTGGATTTTTGCAAATCACACTACAGGCTGTAGGTGGAGCCAGAGGAGCCGGATTATTTTTTAAATTACCAGCTTCATGTAGTTCTACTCGAATATGGGGAGAGTTTCAGCAAATATGACAAAGTTTTATAAGGCTTACCTACTGCACCTTTAAGTTTGACATGCTCATAATTAACTTCCCCACATTGCATTACATACGTTACATTTATCTGATGGCTGAAGTTACTAGCTACTTTGCAGAGTGACATTTTACAGGAATTCAAGATGCTTCTCTGTTTTTCTCCCTTCCTTCTGTGCTTCTATCTTTCCATCTGTGTGCATTCATGCCTCAGTAATGCTGGTTACTAACTTAGTTCTGGGGAGCTTATTCCCCGGAGTCCTTGTGTTTTCTCGCCTCGCAGTTTTCTCGGATTGTGGTGGCACCTAAATAATGGTTGCAGCTGGCGCCGTGGTCACGCTCTTCGCCCTGCTACGCCTACTACACCCAGTGCAGATGTAGAAAAACTAAATAAGAAACGTGTTTTTGACCCGTGCACGCACAACACAAAGAAACACAAGTTCATGTTTGTTCAGAGTTTATCACAATGCTTCAACAACACCATCCCACTTTACAGCCGCCTCCCCGCCCCCACCCATCTGCTTATGAAAATGCCGTGGCAGCTATAACACTGCCGAAGTGTTTGACTGCCGCAGGACAGGGCATTAGGAGCAGCGAAGCAGATAAATGCACTGGCGTATACTTTCCAAAGTCTCCTTTGATTCTTGGTGGGCACCCAACACACCCTCCATCCAACCCATTAATAAACAGCCACGAGCGTCGGCACACTACGGCAACTTGAACTCAGCCAGAGGGAATCAGATACTGTAACTGTACACAGAAACGCATTAAAGAGAGGGTGAATCCATAAGATATTAGTTTACAGAAAATAACAGATTATTAGGGGGCTTAGTCATAGGTTTTTTTTTAAATGTTATTTTCATTTTATTCCATTTTGTTTTTTGAAATCTCTCTGAATATTCAACTTCCATTGGGAAATACTGGACTTCTACCTGCTAGAGCTAAGCTGCTTACTGATAATCAGAGCTGATCACAACATCTGAGGCTTAGAGGGGAGTAAAGCACATTGTTGTCTGCACTCAGCATGCATGGGTCAATCAAATGCTACACAAATGTTGCTTTTGCTAACGAAAGACTCCCAAAATAAATAGTGAAGCATCCCCACAACCGCAAGCTGGACACAAATACAGTCTTTCCTCTTAGTCCGACAGTCATTGGGATTAGTCATGCCAGTGCATACAAATGGAAACTAAATGCAGGATTTGAATAGAGTACGTGAACATTTCATCATTCTGGCAAATTCTCAACCCAATTAAGCAACAAAAATAGGAACGTCATTGTTGTTTAATACTCACAAGATCCATCGTTAAGTCTAAGATTCAGAGGTTTAAAGCACACGTGGAGGAGAAATTAGGTAAGCGCCTACGTAAAAAAAACAGCCTCAAAAACACGGCTCACAGAAATACATACGAGAATTACAGCTTGTGTATTAACCCTGGAAAACCAAAGTGGGGTCAAGTTCATTCTCAAAGAAACCTGCATCTTAAAACACCCCATGTGGTCTCAAAATACTGTTTATATATGTACAGAGCGTGCATGTGTGTGTGTGTGTGTGTGTGTGTGGGGGGAACAGGCCCATCACTCAGTGTGACTAACACAAGGGCAGTGCTCACATCTGGGTTTATTACCTTGGCTACTTTCCATACAACTCCCGGACTCAGAGGCCGAGAGAGAGAGAGAGAGAGAGAGAGAGAGAGAGAGAATGGCCATATTGACAAAGGTGTTTCTTGCATCTCTGCAGGGACATAGGCGTTCTAGGAGCCTGAAAGCAAACACAAGCAGCTCTAATCCCCCAGAAAGCTACAGTGGAGGGAGTACAAGGTGACGCGGGGAGATTTGTCCTCCTGAAAGCCACATGATTGACACCGTTATTGTGGTGCTCTTCTGGGTCCTTAATTTCTCTAAACACCGGCTGCATCTGTGTGCACTCAAACACACTGGAGGACACACATTTCCACTGCAGACAGTGTAATTCCTCATTAGTATTTACATTTTAAGCACCCAGTTTACTACTGAGTGACTTTTTGTTGCGAAACCAATTTATCCCAATTTTGTAAATCTGCAGAACATAATCCTGCAATGTGCTGGAAGAAATAAACACATGTAAGCTAACCACATGGTCCCCATGTTCCTAGTTATGAAATATAATAACAAATTCTGGCAATCTGACGTGTAAGCATGCCGTCATGTCACAACTGGGCTCTGTTTGATATCTTTACTTCTACAGTATGTTGAAAAGAAAAATTAATCCTTTTAAAAAAGGAGTCAGGCTACAGAGGATCGATTGTAATGACTAGCTATACATAATCATTACAGGCCGGCTGATAGGGTGCAGAATGGAGACTGATTATCTGAGACAGCAGAGACGAGCTGGAAACGAGGGATGAAAGGGATAAAAGGAAGAGAGACCACAAGATGAAAAGAGAGATCCAATCTGATAACTTTTTTCTGTTTTGACAAACACAAAATGGACCTCAGCTGGTCAATCCGACCCCTGGCATCTAACTCAACATTTCTGGCTTCTAATTGTTTACCGCAGTGGAAAAGCGGCAAGTAAAGATTTTTTTTAAAACGATTTTCTTCAAGTAATCCATCACCTGGTCCCTCCCTGTCACCGTTTTCCTCTACGGAGGTAGCACATCTGTCCTGTATACACCTGGTTTTTAAAATGTGTTTCTGTGATGTGAACACAAGCGGACCGCCAAGACACATCAGCATTCACATCTGTGTCCATCAAGCGTCTCCAGCTGTGTTCAGATTGCGTTAGTGCCTACGTAACTTTCGCCAGAAGGTTAAATTCCTTTAAAACCTAGCGTTAACACAGTGATTGAAAAGGCAGACGATCTAAATCAGGCTAGATCGAGGACTGCAGTTGAATCCCTGGCCCTGCAGTCCCATGTCCAAGTGTCCTTGGGCTGAACCCCGAGTTGCCCCCGATGCTGCACGATCGGAGTGTAAATGTGTGTGTGTTTATCTGGCAGCCTCGGCCACAGGGTGTGAATGGGTGTGAATGGTTCCTGTACCATGTACAAGCACTTTGAGTAGTGTAGTGTAGTAGACTAGAAAGGTGCTACATAAATACGGTCCATTTACATTCACAAGACGAGTGTTTGAGGATTCACTGACAGCTTAGTAGCTACAAGCCAAACAAAGGGGCTAAAAAGTTTTAACATTTTCAGTTTTATTAATTGGGAATCCAACAGAAACAGGGAACAAAACAAGCATTTAAAACCTAAAAAAAACAGTTTCACAATGTCTTTTTCTCTTTGTTGTCTCTTCATTTTATACTACAAAAATGGATAGAACAGTGTGTGTGTGTGTGTGTGTGTGTGTGTGTGTGTGTGGGGTCTGGCAGCCAGCTGATTTCCTGCGGTGCCTTGGATCAGAGTGTGTACTCCACATTATTATCAGAATCATTAAGTCCCCATTTGGCTGAATCCCAACATCAAGGACAATACGACACCTCAAGGACATTTTATAGTCTGAAGTTATTAAAGCCGCATTAACTACCCCATTGCATTCATTTGCTCAATCAAACACTACACAATCCCTCCCGGATCTCTTTTTGAAAGGCAAATGGCACTCAAGAAGACATGCAGCGTACTGTTGACAACACAGCGTGTTTGAAAGAGTGGATAAATGTGACACTCAAGACAGAAACATGAAATGGAGGCAGAAGACAGGTGGTGTGGGTTGTAATGAATGGCGGGTGGTACCCGGGCCCGTGCGCTCTGTTGGCAGCGAGCGTTACCTTTGACCAGAGACTGTCTGAAGGCTGCTAATGAGCCGGGAACACACCCCTCTCCGTCTCGCCTTCCTCTTTCTTCTGTGTCTCTCGTTTTTTTTCCCCCCCCATCATCATTCCTCCCGTCCTGAGCTAACTCTATAGGACAAGGACTTTCTAAAGGGCAGAGATAGTAAGGGGAAGCTAAATTGGTTCAGTGGCGCTGTTCTGATGACGCGCAAACAGGTGAAGATTTAGCTACATCTCCCATCTGAGATCGGTCACTTGGGTTTTGGTAATTAGATTGTAACTTGACCCCGGTTGGAAATTAAAATAAAGAGACACATTGGGCAAAAAAAAAAAAAAAAAACACACTACTGTTCACAGTAAGTGGGTGTCATATTCCTGAAAGTTATTCAACTCTTGTGTTGTCTTTCCGTTGACCAACTCCCCCAATGTTTCTGTCACTTTTCAACGTTTTTGTCACTTTTACCGATGTTTTGGTCAATTTTTTTCCACAGCTTCTGACACAGCTTTTTTTTCACCTACGTTTTTGAACCTTTATACGAAATTTTGGTCACTTTTTTCAATGTTTTATCAATTCTTTTTATATATTTCTGATATAGAAATTTTTGGAAAATGGGTCAAATTTGACCCGAGGACAACAGCAGGGTGAAGCACAGAGTGGTCAAAGATGCCCACTATTAGAGCACGAGACCATATAAAAGAGGTTTATTCCTCATCGCAGAGGTCTCTGGTTCGAATCCGACCTGCGGCAGGTTTCCTCCACGCCATTCCCCTCTCTCTCCCCTTTCATGCTCGCCTGGTAATTAAAAGGTAAAGATGCCCAAAACAAAATGTCCACTATCCCTAAGTGCCCCCCCTGTTTGCCCAAATGTCCATATGATTAGAAAAATGCCCCACCGGTAAAATCAAATGCCCCTCTAATCAGTCCAAGTGTATAACTAGCATCCGAGCCCATGCTGTTGGCCCAACTGCCAACAGTTTAATCAAGTGCCCCAATGATTGGCCAAAGAGCCCCTCTGTGTGGCCCAACTGCCCCTCTAAGTGGCTCTAGCAATCCCCTTGCTTGGCCCAAGGGCCTCTGTAGCTCCCTCCAGTGCCCCCATGATTAGCCCAATAGCCCCTCTGGCTGGCCAAAGTACCCAAAAGTATCCTAGAAGCTGCCTTTACTCATTTTTGCCTGTGCCCAATAGTTTGTGCACACCTCTGCACAGAAACACTCATACTATTTTAAAGTTTTCCATATTTCTTGTCTTGAGATGAGACACGAAGATGCAGAAGAAGAAGAAGAAGAAGAAGCTCTCCACTAAAACTGATTATTCAAAATGCCACAATCAATCTTTTTAGGGTTGGACACAAGCAGAGACTGTCCCCTGCAGGATAAGAGGGAGTGAAAAAATAAAAAATAAAAATAATACACACTTGAGTGCTCTCGCTGCAGTTTCCCTCTACGCAGCGTGAACACTGGTTAGAATTCAGATTGGGGTTTAAGCTCGTGGGAAATTCAGCCTGTGTGCTGGCTCAGAAAAACCAGGGTCACAGCAAGGTCACCAGTGTTGTTCCTTCAATCGGAACAACGTGAGGTTTCAAACAAGACACAATTGGAGGGGAAAGAATAGTCAATATTGAGGACGATTGTCCCTAAGAGATGTCTCAGATGTCAGAGTGTCACTGAGGACATTGCTTCCCCGTCCTTGTTTATGAGTATTTATTACTGCGTTCCTCATCCAATGAGCTTATACTTCTGCCGCCATCCAGCTGTGCAGAATGAGCGGTGATTCACTTCCAGTGTAATTATTTCAGAGACAAATGAGGAGAAAATTATACAGTAAAATTCTCTGATGACTATTGAACAGCAGGAAGGATTTACTTATATTTCTGACCCACCAGAATAAAACTCTCCCCTGCGGTTGCCTAATTGAGTCTGTGATATTACTGCTCGTTCCTGTTTGAGAACGCCTCTCCATCCTTTAACAGCATGCCTGATGAAGTGGAGGAATATGCCTCGAAGGCCGACATGCTCTTCTAAACCGTGTTCCTACGAATTAATTAACCAAAGGGTAATTGTTTCCTGGACCTCAAATTTGGCCATGTGATTTTACCTTAAATTGTTTTAATGAGACAGATGTTAAGTTGAAGCGTGTTCAGCCCTCGGCAATGGGAATATGTGAGACAATGATGAGAATTAGAAGAGAAAAGGGATGGAAGGGAAATTTAATAAGAGCCAAAAATAGTACAAAATGAGTGGATACACCACGTCAATTTGGGAGGAAATATCTAGCCGAGTAGCAGCTGGAGCTGGTGAAAGTTGGTCAGGAATATTTGAGTCTTGTACTTTTTTTTGGGGGATTTATTATTATTAATATTATTATTATTTTTATTATTTTTATTATTTTTATTTTTTTAATAGAAAGGGGTGAAGATCAGATCAGTACCACAAATATGGGTTACAAGCTGATTTAGAAGTTAAAACATGCAAAGTTTCATCATTCCTTTTGATTTTTGAACAAAGTAATATTCATTATAAAAATCCAAGTATTTTTCAGTTAAAATTTACAAATGCCCAAAAAAATTTGAAGCCTTAGGAGTGACATAGAATATAATTCATGTCTCGATCTAGCTGTGAAAACAGGGAGTGGACACCGTCCTCACGGGGGGGTGCGGGATGTGTCTAGCCCTCTGCTTTTTTTGATGTTTTTTTTCCAGTTATTTGATATTTCTAATGTTGACATTTTCAGCACTTATTTTGAAGGCCCATTTTTTCTGATAAAAGAACATGAAAACGGGTCAAATTTGACCCGAGGACAACATGAGGGCTAGACCCATTTATATGTCTCCTCCTTAAGGTGTTTTAGGTTGCTCTAGGAATGTGATTTTATTAAAATCTTGCAATCTTGGCAATTTTATTTATAATTTTAGATTTGCATTTCTGTTTCTATCCCTGTTCTGAGGAGAAAGGGATGAAAAGCAACAGCTGGAAGAGCTGAGGATGGGACAGGTGGAGCTATATGACTATGTATGAACTGTAAAAAAACGCAGGTTAACATCTAGAATCTACTGATATGAAATCAGTTACATTGACAGATTTTGTAAAGCAAAGCCAAAAATCAATGTTTTTCTTCAGGTTCGAGAGCCAGAACGCAGACCTAAACGAATTCCTCTGCTCAAATCTGCATCTGAATAGCAGAGACCTTATATGGTCAGAGAGGGGAACCGGAACTGCAGGAGCTTCCTTCCTTCCTTTTTTCTTTTTACCCCTCACAACCATGTCCATATTTAGTATACGGAAGGAAGACGACAGTGTTTTCAGCCGTACTGACATCACCAACAAGACATTTTTGGGCTGCGGATACAGCATTGTACTCCATCTCTCCTCCTCCTTCCAAAGGCACTCCAGTCGAGGCGTTTCGCTTCTTCTATTTTTAGAAACGTGTGCAGAGTCGGCGTGTTCTCCCCGGGCTGCCTGAGCTCCCACATCAATGCGGGGGCGTTCGCAGACACAGAGAACGCAGTAGTGAAAGAGGAGAGGATGAGTGGGAGGACACTCCACACAATGCAGTGTGGAGCATCCACGCAGCGAGTCATGCAGCAGAGCAGTTCAAAACTCTGACAGCATCGTGTAAATTAAGAATGACTGAATGAAACACAGAGAGGCATCATTTCCCCTTCCTGTGCCGAGCTGTCGGGGCTGTGCTCTCCATGAACAAGTGTCAACCATGTGGAGATGTGAGTCAGTGTAATTTAGGCCACACGAGTGGATAATAATCACGTAAGGTTCATTTTTGTCCTAATTACTCACTTTGAGTACCGCCTGCTCTAGCATGTGAGGGTGTACAGTATACATTATACTGTTTATGTGTGTGTGTGTGTGTTCTTGTTAAACAATATTTCTGGGGTCCAAAAACAGGGAATACAGTATACTTGTGGGGTCCGGATAGCTTTGTGGGGCTAAAATGGATGTGAACCCAACATCTTTAAAGGGCTGTTTGAGGGTTTAGACTTGGTTTTAGGACTAGGGTTAGAATTATGTTATGGTTAGGATGAGGGTAAGGGTTAAGGTTAGACATTAAGTTGTGATGGTTAGGGTGAGGGTAAGGGGTAAGGTTAGACATTAAGTTGTGATGGTTAGGGTGAGGGTAAGGGTTAAGGTTAGGGTAAGGGTTAAGGTTAGGGTAAGGGTTAAGGTTAGACATTTAGTTGTGATGGTTAGGGTGAGGGTAAGGGTTAAGGTTAGGGTAAGGGTTAAGGTTAGGGTAAGGGTTAAGGTTAGACATTTAGTTGTGATGGTTAGGGTGAGGGTAAGGGTTAAGGTTAGGGTAAGGGTTAAGGTTAGGGTAAGGGTTAAGGTTAGACATTTAGTTGTGATGGTTAGGGTGAGGGGCTAGGGAATGCATTATGTCAATGACGGGTCCCCACAAAGATAGTGAGACGCACTTGTGTGTGTGTGTTTGTGTAGGCAGCTGAAATCTACCATTAAACTGCTCCTCTGCCTCTGCTGCAGTTTCTAAAGTGACTCCCTGAAATAGCAGATTGTTTATGTGGAAAACTACACGCTACAATCACACGCACTAGAGGATTCTCCAGAGTGCAGCGATGAACATCTGAGTGTAATAACCTGTTTTTCAGTTTTTCTCATTCAGATAACTGTTACTGAGAACAGGAGTTAAACCGCTACGGTTGGGTATCGGGAACTTTAGTCTAATCGTGTAAATGAAATGAGCCGTGACATTGATGTGAAACATGCATTTAGGGTGTACTTTAGGGGTCTAGTTTGGCTTGACCTTTCATTAATATATAATTGGCTTTACCACGTGGTTATTTCATATACTTTATTCATTGAGTTATATTGTGATATATATTTTTAGAGATATTAAATTACCTATATCAAGATGGAAGATTTGGTCCAAAATCACCCAGCCCGAAACCCAAAAGTCACCCAAAGCATGGACCTCAAACTCAAGAAAACCATGTGTAAACCAGCACATATTTAACTGGTAGATGTAAGAATACAGGAAGATACGGAATATATAATAAATGTATAAGAATACTAAGAATCTGAATCAATATAATCTCAATAATGTTAAACCAGAGACGGTTTGGAACCGAGACACCCCAACAGATTATGAGCGATTCTTTTGCCCCGTAGTCACCAAAGTACATATTGGACCCCTTCCTCACAAGCCACATATCTTCAGAACTTTCTTACACTAAAATGCATCAGGAGAAAATTAACCTTGTTTGCGACCTGTTTCGGTCTCAGGACCGAACTCTCGTGAGATCTGGCTAATCTCTGTGATGCTAAATATGTATATAACAATATAGCGGAGACCTTATATGATCAGAGAACTGCAGGAGCTTCCTTCCTTACTTTTTTTTTTATTTTTTTTTTACCCCTTACAACAATGTCCATATTAACTGATGTGTCCGTCTGAAAAAGATTATCAATCAGTCCAGCGATTCTCTGCACTAACGTGCATTATGTTCGTCACTTTCTCCATCAAGCTCAGTTCCTCAAACCCAACTCTCCAAATCTCCTTATTTCAACCCGTCACACGCACTTCCACATCCCCTGTTCATGTGCTAATGCCATTAGCTGCTGTTTATCTTAATTAATGACATTGTTTCAGCGAGTATGGTCAGAGTGAATTCGGGCAGGAAGGCTCTGCCGCCTCAAGAGAGATCAATTCATTCGGCACCGATGCGCCCGGACACCCCCCCCCCCCTCAACAAAACCCAATTAAATGCACAAGTTGGCCAATTTTACAAATCTGCCTTCAGTCCTCATCAATTATGAAGTGTGAGGTAAAGCCCAGGGTGAGTGATTCACACACACACACACCCCCCCACCGGTCACAGTGCTGGCCAAGGAAATGAACACACACACACACACACACACACACACACACACACACACACACACACACACACACACACACACACACACACACACACACACACACACACACACACACACACACACACACACACACACACACACACACACACACACACACACACACACACACACACACACACACACACACACACACACACACACACACACACACACACACACACACACACACACACACACACACACACACACACACACACACACACACACACACACACACACACACACACACACACACACACACACACAATCCTTGTTATCTGCTAATAATAAGCTAGCAGGCTTATGATTTTCTTTCACTGAGCACCATTGTTGTTGCATACAGTACAATGTTTCCCCTGACCTCTTTTAGAGAAAGAAATAAGCCGAGAGCATGCTGATATTTTCTTTAGGCTAACAAACACTAAAGAAATTGCAATAACGATTAACAAAAACAACATATTGTGCAGCCCTAACTTACATTATATCCAAACTAAAGTTACAATTTAAGAAACCTCCTAAAACTAAACTATTCACGCTTTGCTTGTTGCCAGGTAATTAACGTTTTCGAAGTTAATTTACTCAACACAAGTCATGGAACATGCCAACGCATCCGCCCGGCGATACGCGCCGTCAGAGCGATCCCCGCCGCCGTCCCCACAGACCACAGCTGCCCTGAACCCCTTTGTGGAGACGCCATCAATCCATTCTGCTCAGCTTAGTCTGTCACTGCGCTGGAGGCAGAGGGAGGTTGTGCTGAGTTAAAGGACTGCTGAGTCATGGTTAGGCTGCCAGAAAAGACAAAAAGAAATCCAAAAAAAACGAACACAAAACAGGCAACTCTAACAAGCACGCAGACAAAAGACTACAAAAGCACAGCTGTGTAAGACACAAAGCAGGAAATGCACAACAAGCTGATGGAAATGGGGATGTACAGATGGATGATGGGATATCCTGTTGAGAAGTTTGCACACCGAGTTAATGCATTTTATAATTGAGTCATTGTGATGCCAAAACAAATCTTGTACGCTTTTATATAGTTAAATATAGATTTTATTATAAAAACACAAAATGGTATTTATTTTTTACCATTGTAGTTGACAGACGAAAATAACAGTTTTTGCTATACCAAGGCCTTTACTTATACCGAGGTGGGTTTTAATAATTGAACATTTAGATGAGTCATAGGCTTGTACAGTACGTACATTGAAGCTGCAAGATTACTGCAGGAAGTACAGTCTTAAAGTGGTTTCAACCACATCACTGTATGAAATATGGAGTTGAAGCTGAATGGAGGGATAGTAATGAGTTTGTATTTTCACCACTCAAAATGATTGTGTGCACACTCTCAGGTGGGTATTTATTTCAAAGAGACGCAGGGAGGGAAACGGAAATGACGAGGCGCGAGAAGAAGTGCAAGCGAGCGCCCTGAAAAAAAGTCTCCTCATGAATGATGAATCCAGCTTTTAGATCTTCTTCACTTGCCTCAGATATCCCTGTTAAACCATCACCATCCCTCCCTCCCTCTCTCCCTTCCTTCCTTCCTTCCTTCCTTCCTTCCTTCCCCATGCTGTTTCAGTCCAGCCTGGTATCTTAAGTCCCATTAAGGGTGAAAAAACAAAGAGGATGCAGTGGTCCAGAGCTAACGCAGACTTGTCACGCTCCCCGGCATGTGACTGAGTCTACAACTGTGACACAACGTTTGCACAAGGCACGACAGTGATATACAGGCCTGTCTTACTTCATTTAGATGTTCCTACCTGTGTATCTCGCTAGAAATGGGCGTGTAATTCTCACCAATGCAAATAATCACTATAGTTAAGTCTATAAGGAGCAGAACCAGGGCTGATCCAACTGAAACCAGACAACCACTGCGTGGGAGGATCGTTCCTCACATGCTACTGGAAGCAGCAGTCAAACGGGAGGATTTGTTTTATTTATAAATGTATAGATGTATAGAGTAGAGCAAATCAACCTTGCCATGTGTGCTGTCGTGAATATCAAATGCCAGACAAATTTGTGAATTCATTAATAGCTCACAGCGGCGCAATATTAAAACAACTGGAAAGTCTTTATATTTCCTGAATGTGAGGGAAACAAGAGATTATCCAAATGGGCATGCTGGGAAAAACATGAAGAATTAATTATCGGGTCTGATTATATGAATTGTGTGTAATAATGCCATCAAATAAGCTCCAAATTGCGGTACAATACAGACAATTGCTCTGTTTAAACAGGCATTTAAGCACTGAGTTACAGTAAAAAAATGTACGTACGTACATACATTTTTTGTATGTATGTATGTATGTATGTATGTATGTATGTATGTATGTATGTATGTATGTATGTATGTATGTATGTATGTATGTATGTGTGTGTCTCCGGTTTCAGATTTGGTCATCAGCTGCTTCTGCTCAACAGCACGAGCCATCCCATTCACCATCTGCTTGTGCAACCCCCCTCCACCCCACCAGGGGTGCTACAGCCACTACGAGGACTCACCAAGATCCTTAGAGCCTTGACTTTCGCTGGCCATCTCGCCCATCCGCACCAGAGCGTCGAAGTAGCCCTTTGCAGCATATGTGACACCTGGAAACATGGAAGCATTGGGGCATCAGATCAAGGGTGCCGAGTTGAAATGATCTTCCTCAGCTCTGCAACCCTCCCCTACAAGCCCACCCCTCCCCAGAGAGGCAAGGTTGGGCATGGGAAATAAGAGCGACAGGCGGAAATGGAGACCAGGCAGGAAAAGAAAAAGCTCTATGGAGGCAACTACAGATACAGAGAGACAGCTAGCGAGACTAATCCCAAGCATAACAACAACAACTTTTCGTTAGCACAAAGCTGTTAAAGCCTTAACCTTCAAAAGGGCGCGATGCAGTTTTGGTCATTTCTTTGCAGTTTTCCCGCTTTTTGCTCACAGGTTTCTCTATAGAGCCCCCCCCCTCTCACCCCCACAGGTTTCTCTATAGAGCCCCCTCCCCTCTACAGGTTTCTCTATAGAGCCCCCTCTCACCCCCACAGGTTTCTCTATAGAGCCCCCTCCCCTCTACAGGTTTCTCTATAGAGCCCCTCCTACAGCTTCAGAATAGATATTTGGCAGCTCCTATGTGGAAACCATAGATATCGCCATGATGTAGCTAGTAATTAGTGTTGATTGTGGATAACTTCCCTAAAAGGCCATTTTCAAATTAACATACTCTTTATCTGGCACCCAAAGGAGTCCCCAATCTGCAAAAAGGCGTTCAGACGAAAAAAACAACAACAACAACCCTGCGTTTGTAAAAACGACCTAAGAGGCTGGCAGTTGGGGGCAAGATGTTTCAAGTACAAGTGAGACAATCTAACTGGATCAGGAAGTCCACTTTGAGTTTAAAGGGCTCATCTGAAGCCAGACAGTTCTTAATACATCAAATACTGCTAAAAGATGCAGTGGGAGAGACTTATAAAACTAATTTTCTGTCATAATTGCTGAAACTGACCCTATGTTCCAGTAGAACAATCTGGTTCCTCTGGCACCACCTACAGCCTGTAGAGTGATTTGTAAAAATCCACAGCTCCCTGTTCAGATGCACTAATCAAGGCCAGGGCGGGATGTCTAACTGTGTGTCAATCACTGCCCAGGCACACACATTCATCTTCCCAATCCTACCTACGGCACCTTTAACCTAGATACTGTAGTTGTGATATGAGAGGATGTGGATTCAACACTGGGATTGATGCGATGAAATAAAAATCAAACCCAGACCACAGCAAACGCCTCGGAGGTGAATTGTGTTTCATTTGTGCTACTTGTAGCATTCAGAAATGACACTTCAGCAGATAAATCACAAGCTATCTCCATGGCTAGATGCCTCTATAGGGAAGCAGAACACGTCTGGTTTTGTTATTAGGCTGGACTGAATCTTTAAAGTCCTAAAACAACACCATCTTAACAATAAAGTATGCTGACAAAAAATCCACAGCAATAACGTCAAACCATATGGCAATTCAGATACTGTATGTCAGTATTATTCACTGCGGTGCATTGTCACACAGGACAGGGACACTGGCTGAGATAGAACAGTGACTCAGGTCTTAAAAAACTGGGACAAGATGGCCTCAAGCAGCAGCAACGGAGAATTGAAGTGGGTTCGGGGGGGTTAGCCACACAGCAAGTGACAGCCATGAAGACAGAGGACACATGTCCAGTCGGGAGATACATATGGATGGTGGGCTGAGTTTATTACAACGCTGTCACGTTGATGCGTGTTTGTGCTTTGAACTGCAAGTGGAAAGTCATGCAGAATCCCCAAGGGGGATGACAACATATTTATATATCCACATGGAAAACACTAGCAATCTATTCTGAGTGCAGGTTCACTTCTGGTTGTTTATGTTGAGTCCACAGTGACGCTGAGCGAAGCCCACTGCTGTGCAAGTTATTGTTCTGAAAAATGAAGACAGCGGCTTGCTGCTCAGCCTGTAGACATACTTAAAATAATCTTCAATAGAGACAATTTTGAACAGACTTGTGAAATAACCTGGTCTGCTTTTACTTCTCTATCAAAACCATGCGCTGTGATTAAAGGCAGTTAATCTGTACACAGCAGTGCAACCCTTCCAGACAGAGTATGACAAAGAGACAATCCAAGACCTTTTTCTGGATTTCTTAAGCCTGATTTCACTTTATGAGTTTTTTTTTTTTAACATTAATATGAGTTCCCCCAGCCTGCCTATGCCCCCCCCCCAGTAACTAGAAATGGTGATAGGTGTAAACCGAGCCCTGGGTATCCTGCTCTGCCTTTGAGAAAATTAAAGCTCAAATGGGCCGATCTGGAATATTGCCCTTATGAGGTCATAAGGGGAAAGGTTACCTCTCCTTTCTCTGCTTTGCCAGCCCAGAGAATTTGGCCCGCCCATGAGAAAGAGAGAGACATTAGGGGACCATTAAGGTCTATATAAAAGAGACTTCAGATACAGTATTAGGGACCACTAAGGTCTATATAAAAGAGACTTCAGATCCAGTATTAGGGGACCACTAAGGTCTATATAAAAGAGACTTCAGATACAGTATTAGGGGACCACTAAGGTCTATATAAAAGAGACTTCAGATTCAGTATTAGGGGACCACTAAGGTCTATATAAAAGAGACTTCAGATACAGTATTAGGGGACCACTAAGGTCTATATAAAAGAGACCTCAGATACAGTATTAGGGGACCACTAAGGTCTATATAAAAGAGACTTCAGATACAGTATTAGGGGACCACTAAGGTCTATATAAAAGAGACCTCAGATACAGTATTAGGGACCACTAAGGTCTATATAAAGAGACTTCAGATACAGTATTAGGGGACCACTAAGGTCTATATAAAAGAAACTTCAGATACAGTATTAGGGACCACTAAGGTCTATATAAAGAGACTTCAGATACAGTATTAGGGACCACTAAGGTCTATATAAAAGAGACTTCAGATACAGTATTAGGGGACCACTAAGGTCTATATAAGAGACTTCAGATACAGTATTAGGGACCACTAAGGTCTATATAAAAGACTTCAGATACAGTATTAGGGGACCACTAAGGTCTATATAAAAGCATCCAAAAAGCAGCATGTCATGGGACCTTTAAGCTCAGGTGGGATATAAGATTGCAAGAGATGAAATGGAGTTGAGCCTAATTGAATCGATGTCTGGACAAATCCCAGCCGGGAGGAGAGCAGGGACAGGTGAGGCGGGATTAGCTTTAGGAGATGCTTTGCCTGTCTGTCAGTTGAAAAATGACAGCGAAAGAGGAGAATAGAGAAAGAAAGGAAGAAGGAGGAGGAGGGTTCTGCCTGTGAAGAGGGTTAGAAGAGCGATTTCAAGCCGATACAGAGCGGAGAGTGTGAAACACAAACAAAGAAGAAGTCTTGATCAGCTGAGATTCACATTAAATCAATGGAAATCAAATCCCCTCTCACATTCCCTCCCAGGAAGCTTGGATTTGATGGGTTGCGGGTCACTTTTAGTGACTGTACTCGGAGTGTAGTTTAGAGCTGCATCACACGGACAACATTACATCTTTGCGTTTCTGTTTTGCACTTTACAAACAAGCAAAAAAACAAGCAGTTTGAAAGACGTCACTTTAAACTCTGGGATTTACAGATTTAGCAATCTATTATATGAAGAAATAGTTGGCAGATTATTCAATAATAAATAGAATCATTTGTTGTCACACTGACTGAAATATGCAATCTAGATAGGGCTGCATCCAAGGATAATTTTCTCCATTAATGGAGTAGTTGTTTGGTCCCTACAATGTCAGAAAATGGTGAACCATGTGGATCAGTGTTTCCCAGAAGCCCAAGATGACGTCCTCAGATGTCTGGTTTTGTCCACAGCTCAAAAGATATTCAGTCTACTGTCCCAGAGGACAGAGGAAACTAGAAAATAGTCAGGAATTAACTGATTAATCAATTATTAAAATATTTGGTGATTAATTCAATAGTTCGATTCCTCTTTGCAGCTCTAAATCTAGATCTCTCTCAAAGCCAAATATAATGGACTTTGAACTAAGACTAGATGTCTTCTGACCTTTAAACTACCAAATCGGTGCTTAGGCTACTGAGCTCTCTCCTTTCACACATGGAGCCTCTCCCAGGTGAGATCTTCTCTCAGCCCCTACAACATTATAATAATATTTTCCAGCTTCGCAGCTCCGACAGAGCTGCACTAATCTGTAATAACATATTTTAATAAAGACTGAACTCCGGCTAAGCACCACATCCCAATGCACACTACTCACATCCAGTCCAATCAAGCCCAAATGCTTTCAGACTCAAACAAACAGACCCAGTCAGCTTTCCTCCCTCCATCACGCCGGTCTCCACTGTCCCCAGAGATGCAAACCTGCAACCCCCCAGTTCTACTTTAAAGAAACCAGAGGCTGCACTGGCATTTTTCCAGCGACAATAGACGCTGCCCTACTCTAAACCCTGCCTCTGTGCCGCTGCCTGGCATTGATGAAGTGTAATCCCCACTCAGGGAGTCGCAGGGCTATTTTTAGCCTGCTCTATCAGATGGGAGTGAGGCCTCCTTTATTGGTCCCATGGGCTGCTGAGTCTTCCCTGCATTTTGCCTCCAATCACAGGAAGAAGAGCCCCGCTCCACGTACCAAGCACCGCTGCACCATCGCTGAAAATATGATACGGTCCCCTTAACCTCGTCTCAGCAGAGTGACATGAAAAAGAGTTTTCTTATCAATAGATGAGCTGAACATGCTTGGAGGCTCGTCTTATCTGACGACATGTACATGGCAAGGCTGAGAGCCTTGTTAGCGTTAATCTGGAATCAGGAAATATCTTTATCGATGCCGACTGGGCGACTCTAATCAAAGAAATCCATGAAACACGAACAGGCTGCAGGACATCCCTCAGGGCAATGATGAAGGCCGTTGATCTCTACACATTTTTTATTTTTTTATTTGAAAGTCAGTTTTTCCTCATGTAAATATATTTCTCTCTGAACCGTTTTTTGCGCCCCCTTCTTTTTCTCTTTTTTTTACCCCGTCTTGTCCTGGATACCGGCTCGCTCTCGTTTCCTTGGCCCCACGAGGGGCACCGTTATTCTCGCGACTCCTCCTGTTCCACTTCCCATTGGCTTGTGCTCCACTTAGCTCCCCCAAGACATTTCCAGTGCTTTTGTTTTTAACCTTGAGACATTGCTCCATGAACACCTCAAAATTCGCTCTCACACACACACACACGACCATGCAAACACACCTGTGCAAGCCACATAAAGCAATGACAAAGGACGCACAGTAGAGGCGGACATTTGATTAATGAACCAGTGGAGGGAGGACGACGTGTGGACATGGACACCATCACAGTGGAACAATCGGAGGACATCGACTTAGAGTGTCATCTCTGATAAGCACATCGTTAACATTGGAGAACACAACTTTTTGGACAAGCTATTCTATGACTGTCTCTGCGAGGGGGGGGGGGTGGGGGCATTACTGCTGTCACTTTTGCAGACTAGCAACAGACTAGCTTCTGTAGTTCAAAGACATCAAGTTTATGGATTATGGAGGGCTTGACGCCGAAGTCAACAACACAAGAAAATACTGAATATCTTGTCACACCACATCTCTACTCAGGGAATATTAGGGTATAAAAGCAGTCGGCCCTCTGCCTGGACTACTGGACAGACAGGAGGAATGAAGGAGGGACGAAGACTGAGAGAAAACCAGAAATGGTTGCTGTACTCACTGGTGAGCGCCTTCTCGTAGCTTTTTCCCATGGCTATGAAGTTCCGTAAGCAGGGGTTGAACTGCTCCATGATGGACTAAAAAAAAGGGAGAAGAAAAACAGCACCTTTGGTTAGTCAAGTAGCAGGGAAGATACACATACAAACGCTGATATGAGCTACAATGACGGCGCCCCACTCTTTACTGGGGCATGGGCATGGACACACACACACACACACACACAGCCGTACACACAGCAGAGTCAGCTGAGCCAACCAGGAGGAAGAGGAGTGCAGCAGGGATTCATTTCAAGCTCATGGCGAGGACTGGATGGATGAAATATACAGAGAAAGAGAGAGAACAAGTCACTTTGAGGGTTTTTGTGCATATGTTGTGGTTTTTGTGTGTGTGTGTGTGTGTGTTTCCTCTCACCTCCCCTGCCGCCTTTATTAAAATAAAACCTGGTTTTGGCTGCCGACTCCCGTCAGCTCAGCAGCAGACCTGGACCCATCACTGTTTCTTTCTCCCTCACACTCACTGAACTCTAGCACACTGTTCCTGCTAATTGCTTCTTCTTTTCTTTTTTTTTCCCCTTCAAAAGGGTCAGTTCAACCAAATTATAAATAAAACATTTTCTCACTTATCTCTGGTGGTGTCACATTTCAGAAGCAGATGTCTCAAACCATATAAATCAAAACTAACCAAATAAAACCAAAACTAACCGATGTGTCTAGAGCCAACACTAAAAACATTATGTGGCACCATAGCAACACCCGGCAACGGTCTGAATATGAAACAGAATTCAGCTGCAGGGAACTTGCAGATCAAGGTGGATAAAAAACACGCGGAAACGTAATGGCCCTCATTCACCAACCGTTCTAACTAAATGTCTTCTTAAAACCTTTTTTTTTTAAAGATAATTTCTTGGGCACCTTCAGGCTTTTATTTGACAGGACAGGTGAAGACAGGAGTCGAACCTGCGGCCGCTGCGTCGAGAAGTAAACCTCTGCATATGGGTGTCCGCTCTGCAAACTGAGCTATCCGGGCTCTGGCTTTTATTTTTTTAAACAAAGATTATGACACTAACCAATGAGATTTGTTCTTTTAAGTAACACAATCTATACACACTCAACACAAACACATGCACCGACACGTTTGCCGACATTTGTCTATAATTCAAATTCTTTTCTACTCTTTTGAATTATTTAAATCAATGTTCAAAATGATTTTTAATATTGTCTCTAATATTCTAATATTATAATCTTAATATATTTATTTTTAAATAAATAAACACTACACTTCACGTAAGTTATGTTAATTGGGAACCATGCATTCCAAGAATTAGTGATAGATCAGGCTGTGATTCAGGAGGTAGGGCGGGTCATCCTTTACCCACAAGGTTGGCGGTTAGATTCCCGGCTCCTCCTGTCCACATGTCAAGGTGTCCTTGAGCTAGACACTGAACCCCAAGTGGCCCCGTTGGCAGGCCAGCGCCCTGCATGGCAGTGAACGTGGGTGTAAAAGGTGAAGCTAAGGTGCTTTATAAAGGCAGTCCATTTACAATTTAGAGGCCCAAAGTAACCGAGACCAACACATTACTCATCCAAAGCGACTTACAATTGCTATATGTCAGAGATTGGAGCAACTAGGGGTTAAGTGTCTTGCTCAAGGACACATTGGTTGATGTATCGCAGTGGGATTCCAACCCCATTTGAATCCCATACCAAAGGCATGTGTCATAGCCACTGCGTCATCACCACCCTGTGCGTCTAACAGTGTGGGGGGGGGCATGGCATCACAATGGTGGGTCCATCACAATGGACGACGATAATGTCCATCTGCACAACCCTATGGCATAATTACTACAGCTGAAACCATGCCATGCCGATCTATTTGCAGATTGAGACACTTCAGGACAGATCGGTTGGCCTGCAGAAGTAAACCTCCACTTCAGGTTTTCGTTCGGCCATTCTTGACTCAACACCGCCCTGCAGTCTCACGCCCTTTTATGTGGATTCGTGGGTTATTTACCTGCTCATTAGGATCCATTGACATGTGCTGTGGATTTACCAGGACAGTGGGATTCACCATTGTAAGAGCACAGGTGCGAAAAATTCAGCGTTTTAGAAGCACAGCCTGAATCTGATTTAGACTTTTCTTTAGGACCTTTCAGATATTGGTGAATGAGGCCCATTGCTTTTAATCATACCATGTCACTTCAAACTGGGTCATTCTGTAACAAGCACAGCTCAGCCAATGATCAGAACAGACACTCCGAAATAGGGTTGTGCCACGCCCCCGTCACATACACACTAAGCCTAGTAGACGGGAAACTGACAACTCCGTCGGTCTTAAACTAGCAGAGACACTTGCATCGGGATTTGTGCTGTGCTGTCCCTTAAGTGGAAGCTAACCCCCCCCCCCGCCCCCTTACGTGCAACCTATTTGTAGTGATACAGTCTCTCTCTCCCTGTCAGTATAGTAGCTCGCTCTACCTGGACTAGTAACGTATCAGCAGTAATGAGTTACTCTAATCTGACCCCTTTTTTCAGTATTAAGTAATCTAACGCGTTACTATTTCCAAACCAGTAATCAGATTAAAGTTACTTATCCAAGTCACTGTGCGTTATTACAGTATTTTTGTCATTGTCCTTAGTGAATATATATATATTTTTGCTTTCTTCTTGCGTCTCGGGGAGTGAAGTCACATATGCGACAAGTCACGATGTCAACCGAGTGCAGATGTGAGTCACTTTGCGACGAATGAAGATGTGCACACGTCACTATGCGACAAGTAGCCTACAAGATGCTAACGAGAGACTTCTGTAATGTCAATACGGTAAAAATGGACCTACTTAACCAAGTTATGCCAAGCTGCCTCACAGTAAACCGGTGGTCATTTTTATGTTGAGGCGGCGGGGGTGTTGTTGGCAGCTGCTGAATGTAAAGTAAAGTAACTTGTAATTTAACTTCGTTACTTTTAAAAACAAGGACTTAAGTTACTTTTTCAAAGTAACTGTGGCAACACTGTACCAGCATGCGGTAAGGTCATGCTCTGTGCCTCGGCGAGAGAGAAAAGGCGTTAACGGGGAACGTGGTGTTTGATGCTAGTGTTTTTACTTTGTGTGTTCTGAGTGACAGTGTGTGTTATCTCAGTGTGGGTTATCTCAGTGAGGGTTGTTCATAGTGTTTGGCTGCACTGATCATGTTTTGAGGCATGTGTTAAGAGTTGCGTGGCTTGGAAAGAGTTTTGCTGATGTGAACTGTTTAGCTCAGGTGACTGTTGGTAGTGCAGTCTGTAGTTTGAGTTTTGCACATGTAGCAATCAAAAAAAAAACAACTAATATCAAAAGATTATGCATTAAGCTTTCAGTCAGCATCATGAGATGTGACTTTGCTTCCTGGGGGATCAAGTTTTGGAAGATCAGAGCAAAAAGGGGAAAAAACACAACCCACTACTGAGTTGTTCCCGACAGATCGACACACCTAAAAACAAATATTCTAACCCCCAATTTCCACAGGATGTGTAAGGGCTGCAGATCTGCTCCGCTGTGCGCTGGGTCCACGCTCCGCCGCCCGTCAACACCCACCAGGTCCGGGTTTGTTGCAGAACGGCTGAGGCCATGATTGACAGCTGAAGTCTCGAGGACGCACGAGATCTCGCAAATTCATGGAGAATAGAACGACAAAACCAACAACAGTTAGTTTCCATCCAGAGGAGTACAGGGGGAACAACTCTGCGCTGTTTTCAAGGTGTAGTGCAGGGAGATATGATCCACCGTGAGCACGTTCTCTTTTATTTTGAAATTTAACCAGACGTTTTATTTTGTTTCTGTGCTTGACTTCCTGTCCCCCACTATCTGCCGTGTGCTGAAATGCTGCGGAGCTCTCCGGCAAAAAGAGGAGCTTCGAGTATCCGCTCCGGAGGGCTGGGGATCGCCAGAGCTGGGACGGAGTCGGGACGCAGCCGCTCCGCAGTCAGTGGAAACACATTGACTTTAATGGAAACCTAATGACTTTGCCGTCGCTCTGGAGCGGATCTGCTGACGTTTGGGGGTAAAATCGCTCTCCCCTCTTTCATAAAAGATGACCAAGTTTTGAGGAGCGCACAGGCAGTGGAGCGTGTCCACAGCAGGACACACAACACGCTGAGGTCTGTTAACTAGAGGAAAAATCACATGAGATTTACTCTCTGTCTCTTCAGTGACTCAACCTCCCCCTCAGTCCAAGCTGCACTTTCACTTCTTGCTGTATCAGCCAGCAATTTAAAAAAATAATTATTATTTCTCTGTGACTAACTTTTTTAACTTAACAAACAAGCAGCCTTTGGATATTCAAGTTCCTCCAGCAGAACAAGCAGGCCTTTATTTAGTACTAGTTCAGATAAAAAGGCAGCAAGGTTTTTAAGTTGAAATAGGGTCAAATATTTTACGGCTTGGGAGTAGAAAAGTAAGAAGACTAAAGT
Source organism: Percina caprodes (assembly GCA_013375575.1). Taxonomy (NCBI): domain Eukaryota; kingdom Metazoa; phylum Chordata; class Actinopteri; order Perciformes; family Percidae; genus Percina; species Percina caprodes. The sequence continues at coordinate 340,023 of JABXJD010000262.1, read as the reverse complement.
GGACACAGAGGACAGAGGAATGAGCATAAGGCAGGGTGGAGAGGAAGGTACGTGCGAGGTTGACAGACATCTTTTTGTGGCTGCTTGCTACGAGGGACGCCTGCTAATGCCCGCCGGCTGGCTCACAACAGTCACCTTGGTAAACTTTACCATGACTTTAAAAAAAAGTAGGAAGTAGGACACGACGACGCAGGGGTGCAAGAAGAAAAACAAAATAAAAAAAAGGCTGACTGCCCAATGAATGAAGGGAGTGAACAGCTTCAAGGTGCTCGAATGAGGAGGGGAAAAAAAACCTGGGAAGTGAAGATGAGTGGGATTTGGATTGCAATGTGCTGATAATGAATACATCATAAGTGGGACAGGATTTTCATCTATGTGAGGCTGATTTCTGGATGGAAACCTCTGATCAAAAGCACCGTGCAATGGATCCTTAAAGATCTTTCTATTGCTCCACAATGAAAATAATGAAAAATAAAATAAAGGAGGTTAATGACGTTTCTTAGTGCATTTCTGGAGGACAAACAGACCTATTTATACTCTCGCCCCACTCCCCCAGTATCTGGGTGTATTTTCTGTTACGTAAGGAATCGGCTGCTAAACAAACCAAGTCAGTGGAAGCGCTCCAGCAGCGGTAATCATCGCGGCGGCTGTACCAGCGCTTGGCAGGAAGAAAGAGACAATCAACAAAAGAATAAACAGAAAAGATGGAGAGCGGCCCAGTTCTCATGTCTAAATCAACAGATCTACAGAGAGAGAAAGGGCCAGGGAATGTCTCTGTGACTAGAGGGGTGTGTGTGTGTGTGTGTGTGTGTGTGTGTGTGTGTGTGTTCTATGCCTGAGAATGAGTGTGAGTGAGTGATGGGATGTGTTATGTAATCACTCTCGGGACAGGTTTGGCCTCATGCGTTTCATTCCTCTGCTGAATCTGTGTGGCTGTTAAAATCCTTTCAGTGGTTCAGAAGAAGTTACTGACACGTGTGAGTAAACACTGATACACAAGTCGGGAAGAAGTGCATACAACACAACAAAAGACTTTCTTTATGCCATAAAATAAGTTAAACTCCTCAAACCATCATGAGTTAACCACGGCTACGGAACGGCTTGTTGCATTGAACACCGGTTTGGTGCCAATTTGAAGCTCTTGACCTTTTTCAAACACGGTTCAGTCGGTACTGGAAAACGTCCCACTCTGCCCTTCACGCACACAAACCATGTTAAAGCTGCAAATGATGTCCTGAGAAGACTCCTCTGATGAACACTGAAGCACTCTGCACCTGTCAATCTCCATCAGTGCTGCCCTGCACATGGTAATGATGAAACTAATTCATGAGGGTTTTTCCCCACCCTCCTTGCAACATGCTCATTCGGTTTAGGGACAATTTAATAGGATCATTAAGGTGGCTGGTCCTGGATTTAATCCACTCTCAATCAGCTGAGCTTGTTCTTTTAGCATCAGGGACCGAGGCCGATAAGCTTTCCACTGAATGAAAGCCCATGTTTGACCGAGTGCATTGGTAAATGAAAGGGATTACAAAGAAAACGCTGCTTTGTCTCACTCAGGCCCATGTGCTTCGGCCATGCGTTTTAATCGACCGGCTAATCACCTCAATAATCAGATGCCCAAAAACTTGATGACAATACAAGCATTGTGTTATCACGTTGCAGCGTTGGGGGGGGAAGGCTCCCATGAACGTGCTTTGTCTCTTATCAACACAACTGAATGTTGGTTGGATATAGACATTTTTTATTTACATGTCATCACGGAAGGCTTGTATCATGTGGATGCATTGGTTTTGTGGTCATTATTTAGAATTACACATGGGGGCTGTCACTCCCCAAAGGGAGTCGAGTGCAGATTTGAGTTGCGCATGCTCATATTTAAACGGTGTACGGTCATAACTGTCATACTGAAATTTGTGAAATCAATGAAATAATAAAATGTTCTCATTAAACAATAACAGAAGATGGGAATCAATTCAAAAAGGGTTAACTATCTATGAGTGTTGAGTATTTGCTAGCTTGTAGCTAAGCTGGGGGTGGGGGGGAATTAGGTATTATGGTCCTGCAGAGACGTCCCGGCAGGACTTTATAAGCATTATGCTGCCTGCTCCTCCTCAAACTCATCCTTTTTATTGAATCAGATTAATATGTATATGTTTGTGTTTTATATGTGTTTTGATTTTTTTTCTCCTCTCTCTTTCAAAAGTATGTTGATTGTTCGAAATAAATACAAAACTAAAAGCCAAACTAATGTTGAACTGCTGCTCAACAATAAAACAGACACACAACTTTAGACTGTAAAATTTATGATATTCTGGATCCAAACCCATTTCACACTGCAGCGCATCTTTCTCCTGAGAAAAATGATCCTGTGGATTGTTGCTGTACTCTTGTTTTGCCAGCTGAAACCCAGCTGTTTCTTTTTTAAATGAAGTGCCACTGTGGCTATGACAGATGGCTAATGTGAGGAGAGGGAGATGGAATAGGTAGCAGCGAGTCCTCAACACCAAGGTTAATGGATCCGTTCGAGCACCACGGCAGCGTAGACAACATGTCCCATGACAGACGAGCGATGTGGAACAGAGTCAGAGGTTATACAAGCCATTAATAATAAGGGGAGGCATGAAGAAAACTAACGTTTCTCTGAAATGTTTATGATAAAGAATAAACACACACACATATTTCTGTGTAAACACTACTCAAATCTCGAATTCTGGTTAGCAAAAACTATTACTGCGAGCAGTTATGACGGGGTCCAAGCCTCCCAGCGACCCGGGGAGCGCGCAGTAACAGTGGGGAGGCAAACGTTGGGAAATATCTTAAGCGATATTGTGAAAAACTTCTTAACTGAAATGGGTGTGGCCTATATCACGTGATTCGGCTTGATTCAAGGAACACGTCTATCTCAGTTCTTCCGATGTGTGATGAATAATGTGGAAGTTCTAGGCAAAAACACCTTTGACGTCATTATAGCGCCACCTAGTGGTCCACATTTGTACATTTTGGTAGGTGAGGTCCATGATCCATTGTTAATCTACCCGGTAACGCCCAATTTCAGGGTCACGGCAAACAAGAATCTAAAGTTTTGCGTTGATAGCATTTATGTTGGCCGAGATATGGCAAAGTTTTTATAGTTAGCTACACAAATTTGTGTGTAATATGCACAATTTCCATCCTATAAAAAGGATTTTGATGACTCTGTCAGGTCCTTCTTGGAGTTGCTATGTGCCATGTTTCGTGCAGATCGGTCACACGGTCTCTGAGGAGTTCGGCAAAGTAGGTTTTCGATAAATCACGATTTTTCACGCATAAGAGTCCAGGCAGAAATGGGCGTGGCCTACATCACGAGCTCCAGCTGGATCCAGGGAACACGACGACATATGGTTTTTAATGTGCAATGTATGGTTTGGGCCAAACCATTATGCCATAGCGTCACTGGTGGAATTGGGTCAATTGTTGCAACTGAGGTCCCTGCAGGGTTCTGGACCAGTCCTGAAAATGCCCCCAATGTACACAAAAATTATTTACCCAGTGCTCAATGTTGTCAAAGTTAAAGTACTAAGTGTGAAGAACCTAAGCCAACTTAACCTATCCCAGATAAATATACTTGTTGGTATAGAATTTTTCTACTTTGCTAAATCAAGGAAGGGAAGTAAGGAAACAAAGAAGAAAAGTAGTGAGGAGATGCGGTACAAAAAGAAGTGAATACATACCAAAAGGTAGAATGGATGGAAGGAAGAAGAGTAGAAGATAAGCTAGGATGGGGGAAAAAATACAGAAGTGATGTTGAAAATAAAGTCTAAATCTGCAAAAATTAAATCATAGCCCCAGGCATCCAAGAAGTATAATTCGAGCCTTGGGGAGAAGATAGTGAAGCCTTCTAAAAATGATTAAAAGTGTTGAAATAAAGTAGAAGTACAGCAGTTTCCTGGGCCTATCCGTGAGCAAAACCCTCGTACTTCCCACACGTGTAAGCAGTGGTGTAGTCTACGTAATATGCAGTATACCCACTAAGAAAGCTCCAGGATTTCCATATACCCACTTAAAAGTGTGCAATGACATAATTTCCATTATATTTGATATATTTTGAATTGTCAAAAAGGGATTTCTACCATAAATGAGCATTAAAGTGTATCAGAATGCAGGAAATGAAGTCTTTGTCACTTAACATTTCCCTGAGGAAGAACACCCAGACCCCATATGTCCATTCTGGTCCATATACGTATTTATATAGTACAGTATACCCGCTAAAACACATTAGACTACACCGCTGAGTGTAAGCACAGTCGCAGCTAAATGAAAAAGAGCGAGCATAAGAAGACAAGCAGCGTTCAGAACATTATGACCTAGCTGGCTCTGCCACCGTGGAGTAAGGAAGGCAGTCTGTGTGTGTGCATGAGTATGTGTGTGTGTGTGTGTGTGTGTGTGTGTGTGTGTCGGTTGGCGGCAGGAGACGAGTGTGTGGGGTGAGTCGGAGCCTACATAAACAGCAGCAGGTTCATATCATGTTGGGGCGTAAATTACTCTAAAGCCAAGGCAGCCATGTGGCTCCATTAGAACCTGCTGTGCCGCTTTCTGCCAAACAGATTAACCAGTGAGAAGGGACCTGGAAACCCAAGCAAGGACGGAGGGACAGGGACAGACCAGGTGGAGACAAAGAATTTAAAAATAACTGAGTGAAAGCATGTGGCTTCAGGCAACAGATTCATATTTCTATTATAAGTATTCATACAATGAGCACTCTAAAAAAAAAAGAAACACGTTCATCTGAAGCTGTTATCAGCGCTCTCTTCGCAGTCACCACACTACTTTGACAAAACCTATAATTTGTGTTATTGTGTGACTTTGGTGAATCAAACTAACCCTTCTAACCACCAAATTCGCCCAATGACGCAAACAGATTTAGGGTTATATATATATATTTTGAATATCATCACAGCTTCACCTCGCTGTCAGACAGCCCTTAACGACGGGGAACTGAAGGATGGGGAAACGGACAACATCTTATAGTTCAGGCAAGAGTGCAGAAGAAAGAAAATCCCCCAAAAATATAAGTTTTGTATTCACTTGATCTAATAAGACATATGTAAAAAATAATAGGGCAACACTCATGAAGGCTGTTGATCTACTTTATCACATTACATGGGGGTGGCAGTATCAGTCTGTAGGGAGTTGGGTTGGGAACTGGAGGGACGCCGGTTCAAGTCCCCATGCAGACCAAAGTATGGCGTGGGGATTGGTGGCTTGAGAGAGGCCACTTCACCTCCTGGGCACTGCCAGGTGCTCTTGAGCAAGGCACCGTGCCCCCCCAACCGCTCAGCGCGCTGGTTCAGCTGGCAGCCCACTCACGGACATCTCTTCATTAGAGCATGAATAGGTCCCGAGCATGTGTGTGTGTGTGTGTGTGTGTGTGTGTGTGTGTGTGTGTGTGTGTGTGTGTGTATTTCAGGCCTGTGTGTAGTGATTCTCACAGAGTGTAAATTGTAATTTCCCCACTGGGGATCATGTTCTCCACCTTTCAACATGACGGAGCTGACATGGAAGATCACGGAGAGAGAAGGTGACTCAGCATCTTTAAGGCTTAAGCATGTAATGACCTCACAATGAAAAAACCTCAGTAGACAAAACATTTCATTACAACTTGTGTGTGACAAACACTGTGTATGTCAAAATCTAACAAACTCAATTTTAGATATATATAGATATATATATATCTCACTGTAATCACCACAGAGTCAACAGTTTCAGTGTTGATAAGTAAAGTTCACCTTTTGTTCCCCTGCTGTTTAGACACCCTGTGTGAACTGGTCGGGATATGAAGGTTAACCAGATATATCTCACACACACACACACACACACACACACACACACACACACACACACACACACACAGGGGTGTGGGTGTGTGTTTGGCTACCACTCACAAGTCAAGGTGACCGCTTGTCATCAAGTTTTACTCTGTGTGTGTGTGTGTGTGTGTGTGTGTGTGTGTGTGTATATGACACAGCTCTCCATAACCTGCCACCACACTCCCATTTCTCACCGTGTCCAAGTGTCAGCTGGTGTACAAACACTCATCACTCACACTCATGCAGTACAGAAGCAATTCTCCGTCACCACATGACGTTTTCAATCAAACGTTACGGGGAACGTCCTGCACGAACACACACACACACACACACACACACACACACTCTGCTTCTCTCAGCCCCGCTGCAACGCACATCCCCAAAGGAATCGGTGTTATCGCAACAAGTCCTCCAAATGCGACCCACGGGACCGTTTTCCTTCCGCATTTCTAAACCGGTGCTTCTCAACCCCCCCACCCCACCCCTCGACAACAAGCAAAAGAGCTTCAAACCGGTATCAACAGCTGTTTCTACACCTGCCGCCCTGCAGCGCCGCCCTGCAGCACCGCCTGCTCCAGAGCAACCCACAAACATCTCCGTCTCCTCATCAAACAATGGAAACTCAGATATCGTCAACTCGTGGATGTATACTCACCATTTTATAAATGTTTACTGTATTTTTATACCCAAACTAAAAAAAACACACTCAGACACTCACAGATAAATAACCATCTTATGAGCAAATAAGCAGTTGTCAGCATGCAAACTAACACCCACACACTGTCTACTTTCTAACTTGCAAAGATAAATGTAATGGCAATTTTTCTATACTTCCATCAGGCAAAATGCATTAATACTTAATAGTTTTATGATCTGCTTGCGCGCGTGCTTTCACGTCACACACGAGGAGATCGGTTTCTTCTCCTGAAAACCTCTCCTTCCTGCTCAGCATATCTGCCATCATAATAGTGATGCTAAGAGGTCCAAACGCGCCTGGCTGTTAAAGGGAACTGGAGATGGCACTCTGATTGGTTGATTGCACGTTACACCCAGAAGTCCCCTCTGATTAATAAAGACACTCAGTACAACCCTTTAGAACCACGCGCCTGACGTACAGACCCTCTTATCTGTCGTCAAACTAGCAAAAGTGGATTCGTACACGCCCTAAACGCACCTGCGTCAGGCTCTTTGATCATTAAAATAGGGCCCTATAGGTTTTCCCTAAATTGGAAAAATAGCTCCTAGCCCAAACCCTGAAAAACAAAATATGTAGACAGGTGTCCACAAACCTTTGGCCTTATTGTGTAACATTCTTAAACCAGACCCAAGCTGAATTTTGGTGGTCAGAAAACCCATTTAAATTGTGATTTTGCCTGCATTTAATCAGCACCAGACTGGATTATGCTGCCCTGCAGAGGATTTCTAATATCTCACACACTTAGTGGCCGTTTTATTGAGTACACCCGGACACATGCATGCATAGTGCATTAAAATGAGAAGCAGCGGACACCATTATTGCTTATGTGGAGAAAAAAAAAAATATCCATGACAGTATAGACTGTATGTGGGGGTGATAAGCTGATGCATATACATTATGTCCATTAGTGTTTTGCTTCCGTCCCTCATTATTCTGGTTTCCCAGGAAATGGCCATTATTTGCTTCTGCTCAGCCAGTGTGACAATACCCGCGCTAAAGCTGCACTGCTTCAACGCCCTCAGGAGATGTAAATTCAGTGCCTATCTCTGTGTGTGTGTGTGTGTGTGTGTGTGAACTCAGCCAATTTCCCTTTCAGATGAGCTCTTATCTGCATGCCGGCGAGCACAGGCAGAGCCAGCAGCCCCTATTCCACAGACGCGGCTTTAGAAGGGGACAGGACGGAGGGAGGGGGGCACTTCCGCCGCCATATATGGAAGTGCTGGAATTCCCCCCCATGACAGGGCAGCCCATTTTTATTCCCCTCACGTTCAGCTCCTACCACAGGCAAGCTGACAGGGTGGTGGGAGAGGCGAGAGCGTCGAGGTGACGAGAGGGAGGGAGTCTCCGCCGCCACCATGTGAGCCGAGTTAATCATTGTCATCGCCTCAGAGTGACGCAACAGATTTCATCTATACACTAACCCGTTTTACATTTACACACGTACATGCAAACGAGCATGTGCTTCCACGAACACGTATGTTCACAGTGCAGGTGTTTGTTCACACATTTGAATGGCCAGCCCAGGATTTATTTTTTTAAATGACAGGGAGAAATTCGTTTTGGCAACATTTCCTTTGCAAAGACACAACGTAGACACAGTTGTATCTGCACATGGGATGCGAGGATGTGTTGCATAGCATACAGGTGTGTGTGTGTGCCATGAAATTTGAAAGGATGCAGCCTAGTGAGTAATGGTGCATTTCATCATTCAATCCCCTGAGCACACCTCATCATCCCTTCTTGTCCTCTTCTGACCTCAGATTGCAGATTAAAATTTCCCTCTGGATCTACAGCTCCACACACACTTTTTTCCTTGCCTTTCTTTCAGTCCTTTCCCACACTTAATTTCTGTCTAATTATTAGAGTCAGAAAAGAACAGTGGGTCTACACTCCTGCCTCCTCACCCTCCCATTTATTCCGTTCCATCCTCCGTCTGTCTTTGGAGATCTGTCCCAGTAACTTTCCTTTCATCCTCTGCCAACCTCCCGCTCCCTGACAGCCTCCACCTCTCCTCTCTCCCCCTCCAGCTCACAGTTGGATAACTTACAGATGTGCTAACGGCTGCTGACTTACTGCACACACTCAGCAGATGCCAACAGTTATGTTGGACGACAGCTATGAGAGCTGTGCTGTAACGGAGCAGTTGGTGGATTCTAAATAATAAAAAAAGGATATCAGTGTACAGTCCTGCACCTGTTTTGGGCTGCTGCCTTCTGGATGTTGAGTTTGGGTCCGGCCCGTGCTTATGAGACACATATTCAGTTCATGGAAAGAGCAAATTTACAAACAAGCTGTACACATTACGTAAAGCTGTATAAATCAAGACAAACAACTGGGTACATTTTGTTCTTTGTTGGTGTACATATTCCCACAGATAACTGGCTAAATCTGCCCAATGATATATCACATTGAGGCTTTTTAGCTCCAGCTACAAGCCTTCAAAAACATGAACTGCCACGTAATGAAAGAGAAAGGTCTTCTTTCTAAAGTCAGCATTGTGAATCTGGCTGGGCATCATTCAAGATATTGGTACAGATACTGGGACTTCTATACCAGATCCTGAACAATATTTACTTTCTTTAAAACCAAATTTTTCCAACAACTTACACATTAGGGTACAAATCTTTTCTTTCCAGATCAACGATGAGATTTACTCCTACAGGGATTAAAAACTGGGATTGAATGACTGGGCATTTTCAGATCCTCTATACTTCTACTCTCTATGATTCGACTGCCAGTCTCGCAGTCTTGCCCAGAGTCTTTGGTCTGAACTGGACTTTACGGTGCCGTTTCCTTGGATCAGGGAGCCTCCAAAATCATGGTTGCAGCTGTTGTCGTGGTCCTGCAATGCCCTGTTACATCCTGCTATGCTCTGCAGTGCCCTGCTGCTGTAATAAATGAATTTCCCCATTGTGGGATGAATAAAGTATTATCTAATCTAATAAAACTGGGTAAATAAATCCACTATGAAAAATCTTTGTCGGGGACACCAGTGGTGTAGTCTACGCAGTGTACCCACTAAGAAAGCTTGAGGATTTCTATATACCCACTTAAAAATGCTCAATGACATATAACAACATACTTTGTATTATTATGATATATTTTGAATTGTCATCTGTTTTTAGTCTAATTAAAAAGGGATTTGTACCGTAAATTGGTGCATAAAAGGGTGTCAGAATGCAGGAAATTAAGCCTTTGACGCTCAAAATATTCCTGGGGGAGGACACCCAGACCTCCCACTGTGATATGCCCCCCCATCCAGGTCCATACATATAAAGTACCCACTACAATACATAAGAATACACCACTGGGGGACATCCCTACAACACAATGCGTAATACAGGTTAAAGTGCGCGACTTTAACACTGTACCCACTGCTACCCACCTGCAATGCTCCCCTCTTACATAACACCCCCCACAGCACTGTCAGACAACGCCACGATGACGCTGCCCAAAGATCAGTAGTGAGGCATAAAGCTAGAACAAAGCCTGGAGCTTGAGGAGGCCGACAGTGTTCTGCAGGGACAGAAGCACAAAGCCAGCAATGTAGCTCTGAACAGAGACAACAGCGGGGAAAGCAGTGTGACTAATCAAAAGAGGAGAAAATCATTGGTTTGAAACAATCACACTGGAGGAATCCTGCCCGAGCGGGACATTTTGGTTTCAATATGCTTCCCTCACCATGAGAACGGAGGCTAGAGGCTTGGTTTCACATCAAATAAACTGACTAACACGGAAAACGTAGCAGGGCAGCTCAGTCCGCCTGGTCAGTACCGGGGGCTGCACATGACGCTGAGGCATCTTTTCATAGTGTGGAATAGGGGGAGGAAAAACCTACTGATAATGGAGCTATCCGTCAAAAAAACCCTCCCTCCCTCCGTCCAGCCACTGCTGCACTTTATCTTTCACCGAACAGACGCCCTGCCACTCACCTGCAACAGCAGCTGTGTGCTAGGCTAGCATCTGGGCTAAAGAACACAACTAACAGCCCGTGACTCTGATAAGACAGCATACTAGATCACCATCCAATTAAATAATGGTAGAGCTGGAAACACTAATCGATGAGTTGTCATCTGTTAAATTAATCGCCAACGATTTTTATAAAAATAGAATTAAAATTTTGATTAAAAATTGGTTGGAGTAATTTTTTAAAGAAAGAAAAGTAAAACTTCTCTGGAGGCAGCTTGTTGGATGTGAATATGTTCTAGTTTCTTCTCTCCTCTTTGACAGTAAACTGGACCAATCAATAAGTTGGGGACAAAACGAGACATTTGAGGACGTCATCTTGGGCTTTTTGGGAAACACCGATCCACATTTCTCACCATATTCTGACATTTTACAGACCAAACAACTAATCCATTGATTGTGAAAATAATCAACTGATTAAATCAACGATGAAAATAATCGTTAGTTGCAGTCCTACAGCTTGTAATTCCAATTTTAGGCAGGGGTGGGGCTATAAGGGGGGCACGGGGTGGCACAGGCCCCCCCTCCAATATCCATTGGGCTAGAGTACTGTCAATCTGACAGTTGTGTTTAACATTGGATCAGAGCACCGTCACTTAATGTACTCCATTAATCGTGAAAATAATCAACCGATAAATCAACGATGAAAATAACCGCTTGTTGCAGACCAAATTAATGAAAAACTTGCTGTGGTCATCGTGCAAACTATATAATATTCAAGTTCTGCCACAGTACAGTTGAGAAAAGAGCTGGAAAACTAGTATTCATGACTGTAATTCTCTGTTTTATGTACACATTGGAATGAAAGGGCTCTACAGGAGGAAGAAACCTGAGCAGATGGTACTTGTGGGACTGTTGGGTAGTATTACTCACAATCCCCACCCGTTGGACAATAATCCCTCTCCAGAACAAATAGTTTGGGCTTCGCATGAGCACTGCCATACTCTTATGGAGACTTGAAAATATGACAATATTTACGGAGGGACGGTGACAGTAAGGCAATACAAATAATCTCAATAAAAGATTGATGGTATATTGCTATTGTAAAATAGGTTTTCATATATACATAACTCTATCTATATATATATCAACAGATTAATATCAGCTACACCTGATTAGATCTGTAGAACTATCAGACATAATAACATTATAATTGTCTATGTTCTATCTATCTATCCATCTACCACTGTCATATGACCAAGATAATGTAATAACACAAATACACAAGTCTATGAAGTAAATCACCTCTTTATTATCATAAAACATTTCTAACTGTACACCCCCCCCCCATCGTCATTTTTGTTGCTATGAACGTGTGTAGGTTCAAGTACCAACAAGTGAAATAATACAAATATATAGTCCCACTAATAATCCCTTGTATAATTATAATTTGACATATCTAGACGCGATCAACAATTAAAAAAAAAAAAAAATCAACAACTAGGCAATAATGTAATAATTGTTATAGCCACAGTTGATACTATCTGGCCATGGAGATCCTCCATGAGGAGCTGGAGGACGTATTGATTCGGATTCTGTAATGTGGAGTTGAAACGGGTCACTTCCAGCTTTATTTTCATTCAGTTGGGCTTCGTCAATGTCAAACAAAGCCAGACTAGCGCGCTGCTCGCTAAGCGTCTGGCCGCTGCGGACACCACAACTTGCTCATGTGAAATTGGGAAGATATTATCACATTTGAAACCAAATCCTCCAAATGACTCCAATAAAGAAATGACTCTACTGGAATTAAAAAAAAAAAAGGATTTCAAGTAGGAATCGGTTCTTGAAGCCCGATCCTAGACGTACATACGGTACAAAGGAAACACGAAGAATTGATCAATTGACCAGCTGATCTCTCTCTCTCTCTCTCTCTCTCTCTCTCTCTCTCTCTCTCTCTCTGATAATCCACTCCCACCATCGAACCCAGTCGCGAACCAGGCTCGCCTCTCCCTGACACTCGAGCCTTCATTCAACAACCAGAGCCTGCAGCCCTGTTGGGATTACAACGCTTGGCTGAATACACTCCTGAACAAACATACAGATGGTGCTTGTTCAGCAACCACAACAACCTGAGGAAACAGTTTCACACACACACACACACACACACACACACACACACACACACACACACACACACACACACAGGGTATTGAGCGTTACTTAACACCACACCCAACGGTGAAGTTCCTCTTCGTTATTTGCATTTTCTGATGGGACATTGCGTATCATTACAGAGCCAGATACAGTGCCAGCCACTCATTAGTACAGTATGGCTGCTGACTAACACACACACAGTCGTGAGACACTGCCCCCACACACACACACACATTCACCAGTGTGAGTCATCCAAAAAAAATTACATTCAGCAGCTCTTGTTTCAGCAGCACAGCAGTGAGGTTACAGCTTTGGTCCTCCACAGTTCTCGTGTTCTGGCAGCTGACAGTCGAACAAACACAGAAAACTAACAGCGTACATGCGGAGCTATTGAAAAACTAAATCACTGTTTATCCAGCGAAGGGTCATCGTGCTAGTTACTGCCACCAGGGAGTAATTACTCTTCTCCTGCCCTGTAATGGTATAGCTGCTGGGCAGAAGTATTCAAAATATCAAATCTCTGTTGACAAACCTGCCTCGTATTTATGCTTTTGGCCTAACAAACTCTCTTCAATCACAGCACAGATGACGCTGACTCACATGTAGCACAAGTCATCCCTGGGAGAAGAATACAAAACCTATCATTCCTGACAGGATTTAGGTATCCAAAATGAACGCCCAACATCTGCCAATCGGCATGATTGCCCATATATTTATGCTTATGTCGATGCAGGTGAAATACATTTTCTAGCAGCTTAAATATGGACTGAGTATTGTTGGCACTCAGAGTGCTCGATACATCAAAAGGTTGATGGAAGAAGCTGCAAAGATTATTCGATGAGTTGTCAACTGTTTTTTTTTTTTAAATGGCATTTCCTCCTTTAATGATAGGACAGCTCAGGCATGAAAATGGAGTGAGAGGGGGAAGACACGCAGGAAAACCATCACAGGTCGGATTCGAACCCTTGACCTTCCGCATCGAGGAATAAACTGAATTAATCTGATAAAGCGATTAATTGGTTTGAGTCATATCCAGCTTGTTAACTGTGAATATCTTCTAGTTTCATCTCTCCTCTGTGACAGGAAACTGGATATCTTTTGAGTTGTGGACAAAACGAGACATTTAGGGACGTCATCTTGGGCTTTTTGGGAACCACTGATCCACATTTCTCACCATTTACTAAGATTTCACATAGACCCAAACAATCTACTCCAAGCAACATATAATTAGACAATGACAATAATCATTAATTGCAGCCCTAGTTGATGTTATCTTGTGTAATAAATGCTCCTGATCCCCATCTTAGTGCTGCATGAATGACATCTTTGACATTTGCAGCATCTACCTTCTCTCCTCAGTGAACCGACAGACTATCTAATGATGACTCACACACACGCACACACACACACACACACACACACACACACACACATCAGTGCAATCAGCGCCCAGCAGAGGGTCAAGCGGGCTGCGGCGGTCTGGCTCCTGCTGACTCCGTAACGATGCAGCCTGCTGATGACAGGAAGAAGCCCCATCGCTGCATTTCTGCATGCTGAGGGATTTCATGCTCTTCCTCTAGTGGTCACCTGCCAAGACACGGCCACCACGGCTGGAAATACCCATTCTTCTCATTGTGGATTAATGTGTCGGCCATTTTCTGGATGAATGGATGAGTTGTTTTGTCAACAAATGGTGAAAAATGTGGATCAGTGTTTCCCAAAAGCCCAAGATGACGTCCTCAACTGTCTCGGTTTGTCCACAACTCAAAAGATATTACATTTATTGTTATAAAGTAGGGCTGGGCAAAATATCATTATCAATAAATGAGGCTAAATATCGTCTTACATTTTGGATATTGTGACATCGCAATGTGACACAAGTGGTGCGTGTCATTTTCTGTACTTAACAGACTGTTCTAATTTGTCTTTACCCACTTAGTCATTATATCCACATTATTGATGGATATTTATCGCAAATCTCATTGTTGAAATATTTTGAGGAAGCACCAATAGTCAACCGTACAATATCAACATCCGTGTATTTGGATTATTTGATTATTAAAATAGTTTGTGATAGTTGGTAGAGCGGGCACACATATAAAAGGTTTATTCTCTTAGATGCTCAGATGGGCCCCTTATGACCTCAAAAGGGGAAAGATTCCAGATCAAATCTTACCTCCCCTGTCTCTGCTTTGCCTGCCCAAAGAATTTGGCCCACCCATGAGAGGGAGACATCCTGGCTTTCAATTGAACAAAGTGTTAGTCAAGCACCCCCCATCAATAGCTACAGACTCAGAAATGGCACATACTAAGGAAAGCTCATTGTGGGACTGGCTCTAGTGGCTGGAATTCTGGACCAAGGCTGAATTTTGGGAAAGAGACTTCAGATACAGTATTAGGGACCACTAAGGTCTATATAAAGAGACTTCAGATACAGTATTAGGGGACCACTACGGTCTATATAAAAGAGACTTCAGATACAGTATTAGGGACCACTAAGGTCTATATAAAGAGACTTCAGATACAGTATTAGGGACCACTAAGGTCTATATAAAGAGACTTCAGATACAGTATTAGGGACCACTAAGGTCTATATAAAGAGACTTCAGATACAGTATTAGGGGACCACTAAGGTCTATATAAAGAGACTTCAGATACAGTATTAGGGACCACTAAGGTCTATATAAAGAGACTTCAGATACAGTATTAGGGGACCACTAAGGTCTATATAAAAGAGACTTCAGATACAGTATTAGGGACCACTAAGGTCTATATAAAAGAGACTTCAGATACAGTATTAGGGACCACTAAGGTCTATATAAAAGACTTCAGATACAGTATTAGGGGACCACTAAGGTCTATATAAAGAGACTTCAGATACAGTATTAGGGACCACTAAGGTCTATATAAAAGAGACTTCAGATACAGTATTAGGGGACCACTAAGGTCTATATAAAAGAGACTTCAGATACAGTATTAGGGGACCACTAAGGTCTATATAAAAGCATCCAAAGAGCCATGGGACCTTTAAAAAACAAAACACTCACATTCCCAGAGCCCAATATAGCATCTCTAAATAACTTAATTTGCCCGATCAACAGTCCAGAACCCAAAAATCCTCCATTTCAAATTATATAAAACCAATAAAAGCAGCAAATCCTCGCATTGGATTAGATGGAAACAGAAGGTTTGTCATTTGATTGAGAAATGACAGTCACCTAATCACTTCAGCACTACTTTTCATACAGTAACTGCTTCATGATACACCTCAGTCCCAGCCCCCGTTCACTTTAGATTCTGTCCACCTTTCTCATCATCTTCTATCTCCTCCTCCTCCTCCTCCTCCTCTTTCCAGCTATTAGCAATCCAAAGAAATCTCCTACAGGTCACAACATCAGGCGCCTACTCCTTGAGCACCATTGATCCCTAATTAGAGCCTCATGTTGGGGTTTATGTGTGTGTGCTTTCATGTAGCTTAAAGTCAACCACAATCTGAAAGGACTCTGTGGTAGCCTCTAAAAGTCTCATTTTCAAGTTACAACATCCTGCCTCGGCCAGACTGGGAAACTCCATTTATCCGAACATATATATATAAATAATAATGATATTTTTGACCAAATACATCAGTGTTGATATTGAGGTGATATTGCAGGATTGACTATTGCGGTTTTCACAACATTAAACACAATGACAGTTTTTATGAATAATCACTAATAATGTGAATATAATGACAAAGGGGGTAAAGGCAAATAACAGAAGAGCCAGTCTGGTAATTTTACTGCAGCCTGATCAGATAACACTCTCTTCACTGGCTCCCAGTGCAAGTTGGAGCTAATTTTAAGGTTCTTCTTTTAACATATGAGGCCCTGCATGGACTCGCACCACCTTATTCGTCTGAGCTTATTACATCATACACCTCTCCCTTGATGCTGGTCTCCTGGTTCTTCCCCATGTGAACTAAAAATCAGCTGGTTATGGAGCATTGTCCTATCGAGCCCCTCATCTGTGGACTGGCCTCCCACTACATGTTAAATCTAGAGTGAACCCCCTACTCATTATACTACAGCCAACCATAACACACCATCCTTCCTGCAAACCTTCTTCACTCATTCTCTTACGTTGCTTGTTTTGTAGTGTTTATTATAACTGAATTTATGCTGTTCTGTGTTCCTTTAATTGTAAAGTGCACTGAGACCATGTCTACTAGTGATTTGACCCTTTAACCCTTGTGTTGTCTTCCCGGTTGACCATGCTACTTTTGTTTTGTTGCTTCAAAATTTAAAATAAAAACTATTTTTTTCAACCTTTTGGTCGTATTTTTCAACACTTTTGTCCCTTTTCCTGATGTCTTTTCTCTCCACCTTTTTTTTTTTGCCATTCTTGCCACTTTTTCTGATGTTTTTGAAGCTTTTCCTGACATACTTCTCACGTTCTTAACATTTTCTTTTTCAAATGCTATACAATTGAATGACACAAGCAAATTCAATGAAAGCAGTGAACTGATCATTTATATTACTTGTAAAGAGCGTTGTATGGAACCATCCACATTATTTTATTTGACAATTTGGTTGCAAGAAACCCAAATTTCAGATATAGAAACTTGTTGAAAGCGGTCAATATTGACCCGAGGACAGCAGGAGGGTTAAGTACAATGTTTGATTGATTAATTAATTGATTGATTATGCAGCCTTTAAAAAACAGAGTATGACAAAACGTGTCACATCACGATATCCAAACTGTAGAGCAACTCCTCCTCCTCCTCCTCCTCCTCCTCCTCCTCCTCCTCCTCCTCCTCCTCCTCCTCCTCCTCCTCCTCCTCCTCCTCCTCCTCCTCCTCCTCCTCGCTGAAGAGAAGCTTTGTTGTAGAAATAACAATGGAGGACCTGAGAACTTGTCACCTTTTGTCTCTCAAGTTTCAACAAGTGCGAGGTGGTAAGTTCAGTCGCTGTCTGACGTCTGAGAGGTTTCTTTTCTCCTTCCTCTGACTGGACTCATCGAGCTGCATCTCTACTACTGAACCCAGCTTGTTAGAGCTGCAACCAATAATCGATTAGCTGTCAACTTTTTAAATGGTCATTTTTTTAAGACAAAAACTATCTTTGATTCCAGCTTGTTAAATGTGAATATCTGGTTTCTTCTCTCCTCTGTGACAGTTAACTGAATCTCTTTTGAGATGTAGACCAACTAAGACATTTGAGGACGTCATCTTGGGCGTTTGGGAAACACTGATCCACATTTTATAGACCAAACTACCAATTGATAAATCGAGAAAATAACGCCCATGCGTGTCCAATTGAACTGGGAGGAGGCCTCGGGGAAGACCCAGGACTAGGTGGAGGGATTATATCTCCAACCTGGCCTGGGAACGCCTCGGGATCCCCCAGTCGGAGCTGGTTGATGTGGCTCGGGAAAGGGAAGTTTGGGGTCCCCTACTGGAGCTGCTGCCCCCGAGACCCGATACCGGATACGTGGATGAAGATGGAGAAAATAAATCTGATTAATCTACGATGAAAATAATCGTTAGCTGCAGCCCTACAGCTTGTAATTCCCATTTGAGGCAGGGGTTGGGCTGTAAGGGGGTGGGGCTATAGGGGGCACGGGTGGCACCGGCTCCCCCGCCAATCCATTGGGCTAGAGTACTGTCAATCTGACAGTTGTGTTTCCCATTGGATCAGCACCGTCACTTGGCTGCCTGTTCTGACAACATTCCCCGCCCTTATCACATGACCATGTTTCCATAGTCTGGCATTAACAGACCTTCCTCCACAGCGCTGGGGAGGAGGGTCTGACCAGTCCACCATATCCAATATTTCCATTATTTGTAAGCATATTTTCTATGCTGTATTTTGATAACCCCCTCGTAACAGCAACGTTTCAGTTACTTTAGCAAGTAGTTTTCCTGCTAAAGTTTCAATAAATTATACAAGTCATTATTACCAACAATACAGACCCCAAATGAAGATCGATGGGTCCAATGTGGACATATTTTGGGATTCCAAAACCTCTACATGATGTGCTCTCCCTCACACAGGTAACATCGAAACGGGGGGGGAAGGAAACAGCTTCTCCTCTGCAACGCAGCCAAAGGAAAACTGGCAGTTTGTTCGCAGCAAGAGAAATCTACATGACAGACTTCTGCACCATTAGGGCTGCAACTAACAATTATTCCCACTGTGGATCAATCTGTGGATTATTTTCTGGATGAATGGATGAGTTGTTCGGTCTATAAAATGTTAGAAAATCTCTCGTTTTGTCCACAACTCAAAGATATTCAGCTTCCTGTCACAGAGGTGAGAAGAAACTAGAAGATATTCACATTTAACGAGCTGACATCAGAGAATCTTTGACTCAAACCGATTATTTGATTATCAAAATAGGTGGAAATTAACTTAATAGTTGACAATAATGGATTCACATATGCAGCTATGAGCACTATTAATGCAAAAACAGCATTAGAATAACCAGAGATAGAGGGGAGGGTGGGTGCTTCCAGAGTGGTTTAGACAAATCAATGAATCCGTCCACTGCCAATTATAAGACTACTGTTCAGTTAATTGATTGCTTGTCTTGCTGTAATTTAACCTGAGAAAGTGATTTGAAGACATCACAACAATCAGTCTCTGGGAGCCAGACTTAAGTGGTCTCAGATATGATCCAGCATTTTCGAGTAAGAAAGAAAACCCTCCTGGTGAACTCCATCCTAACAGGACAGGCAGCTCTGACAACACATGGGCTAAGACTCAACAGTGGAAGTCAACTTAGTCAAAGTTCTCCTTTAATTGGCTGTCCTTTACCCAGCCGGAGCCTGTACCGGTGCAGCAGGTGTCCCTCCGCGGCGGGAGGACGTGTGCTCATCGGCAGGGAAACCAACTACCAAACATGCCTTCTCACCTTGTAGACATTCTCCGTTATACGGTGCACCTCGTCGGTCCGGGACATCCTTGCTGGAGCGTCAGTCAGAACCATAAACTAGGAACTCCTTTTGTTATGTGAGGCTGGATGATTTTTCCGAACCGTGACGGGAGAAATAGCGAGAGGTGTTGGCGGGGAATCGCGTCTCTGGTCCGCCGGAGACAGAGAGACAGGCTCGTCTGTCCGCGGGATCCCTGCTTTTATAGGAAAGTCCTCAGCTGCGCCCACACCGGCTCCCCACGCAGCCAGTTACAGTCCGGGGCTGTCGGCTGGAGCGCAGAGGCGGACTCACTTCAAGAGGGGCGGTGCTGCCTTCACGGGAGGTAGGAAATACTATGCTTATGAAAACATAGGACAAGTTCCTTTAGATATTTCAATTAGATGTTTCCTATATCAAGATAAGTATTTTAATAAGATAGTAAAGTTAGGGACTAAATAAAATGGCATAGGCCTATATTTGTATGTTTGAATCTGATCCATTTTACGTTAAAGGTCCCATGACATGCTGCTCTTTGGATGTTTTTATGTAGACCTTAGTGGTCCCCTAATACTGTATCTGAAGTCTCTTTATATAGACCTTAGTGGTCCCCTAATACTGTATCTGAAGTCTCTTTTATATAGACCTTAGTGGTCCCCTAATACTGTATCTGAAGTCTCTTTATATAGACCTTAGTGGTCCCCTAATACTGTATCTGAAGTCTCTTTATATAGACCTTAGTGGTCCCTAATACTGTATCTGA
Source organism: Percina caprodes (assembly GCA_013375575.1). NCBI lineage: Eukaryota > Metazoa > Chordata > Actinopteri > Perciformes > Percidae > Percina > Percina caprodes. The sequence goes on along the minus strand of JABXJD010000262.1, from coordinate 319,765 downwards.
AGTCTCTTTATATAGACCTTAGTGGTCCCTAATACTGTATCTGAAGTCTCTTTATATAGACCTTAGTGGTCCCTAATACTGGACCTGAAGTGAATACTGCATCTGAGCTTTCATTTTCTGAAAGGCAGAGCAGGATACCCAGGACTCGGTTTACATCTATCACCATTTCTAGCCACTGGGGGGCCATAGGCAGGCTGGGGGACTCATATTAATGTTAAAAAACCTTATAGAGTGAAATTTTAATGCCGTGGGACCTTTAAGAAAGAAAAGGAAAACAAAGTAAATGAATATAAAATTATCATATGAAGTATACTATTGTGTAGGCCTACTTTATTGTAATTTTGCACCATTTTTCATTAAACTAAAACATTGTATAGAAATATGATGTAAGTATAAAAATATATTTCAATAAATATAAATTTGAATTTCTATTTTATATATATATATATATATATATATATATATATATATATATATATATATATATATATATATATATATACATAGCCTAAAGGCCTTGTTAATGTATATTTAGTGTTTCTTCACCACGTGTCCTGCAGAAAGTCAGCATCTATCTATAATTTTTGGGACCATTTTTGGCATCTTCACAAATGTTGTGCAGGGAAGACATTTGTGAAGCGGCTTGAAATCAGGTTGACGAATATTTTAATCATCCCATCGTTTATCACTAATTTTGTCATAGTATTTTAATTGAAACACCGATGGTGTGTTCTCCTCTTGCCACTCTTCTTCCTGCTTCCCGTGCTATCATTTCTTATCAATGAACCCTTACTAACTCAGACCCACAGCAGCAGAAAGTCTCACGCTTGGACTGTACTGGGAGTCAGTGAATGCAGCACAGCATTTCTTACAGAGCCACGCCTCCTCCGCCGTGTCACACGCTGCCCACGCGCCGCCCCTGCTACGTCCATTCAGAAGACCTGACTCAGCACCTCCAGACACATTATGCCAGTTCAATACTGTTTGTTTATATCTGTCCAAAATTCAAAGATGTAATATATTCAAGATATTCCTGAAGGCACCTTCCCTCACAGGCACCTGTGGCAGGATGGAGGCTCTATAGCAGCCTACCTATTGTTTTTGATTAATAATACATCATAGTGTCAAGCTGGAAGGACTGTTTGTGTTGACCATGCATTATATTTAATATTCCTGTGATAAGAGTGTGTTCTATATTTGCGTTTGGCTCCGGTTGGGATGAGTGGGACGGAGCCTCGTTTTCTTAGAATTAAAGCCTTGGCGGGTGGGCTGGGGAATCCCACACAACATTAAGGGGGCATGGATCTCCACCTAGCCTATCTAGTGAAAACGTCTGTTTCAACATTGTGTGTGTGTGTGTGTGGGGGAGGGGAGGGGGTGTCTGGTATTCATCCCCCAGCAAATTTAGAGCATCAAACGCTTCATTTCCTGCATTCTGGTGAATTTTCTGCAGCAATTTGTGCCTTTTCTGCATGCAACTGTCTTTATTTATGTAAATATTATTATCATTATCATTAGTATTAGTAGTAATAATAGCAATTAATCTCCTGTATTGTTCAAAACTTTTTGCAGATCCAAAACATTACGTGTTTCAGGATTATTTCTTTTTAGGAATTGTGCGAACCTAACAACAAATATTTGCTAGCCAAAGGATTTCAACCCCCCATTGTACTGCCCAAACAGACTGAGTGTGTGTTGAGTGTCACAGCTGATTAAAGCAGGAGACCACAAGGCAGACAGTTCAATACTGATTTCTTCCTCTGTGACCATTCAATAATTAGTTTCCAGACTTGAATGCAGGTTTATGTTTTCACTGATGGCCAATCAGTCCATCTTGAAGTCTAATTATACATAAACAAATCGAGGTAGCGGTGAGTGTTAATCACGGTGAGTTCAAGTAATAAGCAGAGCCGTAGTCATGAGACTCGAGTTAAAGTCACAACAGCGACAAACACAAAGTCTCAAATTTTGACCTGGAAAAATTAAATGAATAAAACATGAGTATGTGACTCTTAGGACTGTGCAATGAAACAATGTGACAGTAAAACCACAGATTTAAGAGGACGTTCGAGGACTGTGTCATTCTAAGTGTCAGCATTCAGAGGCCAGAATGACTCGCAGGTGATTTACGACTTGGTGGTGAAGACTTGAACTCAAGCTCAGCTTCTGTCTGTATGCAGAGCGGTTACGGTCCCGCTACACGTCCTGCGATGCCGTGTTCATCCTGCTACGTCCTGCTGGGCCCTGCTGTGCCCTGCTACGTCCTGCTGGGCCCTGCTGTGCCCTGCTACGTCCTGCGGGGCCCTGCTACGTCCTGCTGGGCCCTGCTACGTCCTGCTACGTCCTGCTGGGCCCTGCTACGTCCTGCTACGTCCTGCTGTGCCCTGCTACGTCCTGCTGGGCCCTGCTACGTCCTGCTACGTCCTGCTGGGCCCTGCTACGTCCTGCTGTGCCCTGCTACGTCCTGCTACGTCCTGCTGGGCCCTGCTACGTCCTGCTACGTCCTGCTGGGCCCTGCTACGTCCTGCTACGTCCTGCTGGGCCCTGCTACGTCCTGCTACGTCCTGCTGGGCCCTGCTACGTCCTGCTACGTCCTGCTGGGCCCTGCTGGGCCCTGCTACGTCCTGCTGGGCCCTGCTACGTCCTGCTGGGCCCTGCTGTGCCCTGCTACGTCCTGCTGGGCCTTGTAATGCCGCACAGTGCCCTGCTATGCCATGAACTACTACAAAGAACTGCTACAAACTACTATTTTTTCTATTTTTGCTATTGCCACTCTTCATTCTAACCCCAACCGGCCCGTCAGACACCGCCTAACAAGAGCCTGGGTCTGGGTCTGGGTCTGTCCCAGGTTTCTGCCTAAAAGGAAGTTTTTCCTCGCCACTGTCGCACTGTTGCTTGCTCTGGAGGAAACTACTAGAACTGTTGGGTCCTTGTAAATTCTGGAGTGTGGTCTAGACCTGCTCTATCTGGTCTAGACCTGCTCTATCTGGTCTAGACCTGCTCTATCTGTAAAGTGTCTCGAGATAACTCTTGTTATGAATTGATACTATAAATAAAATTGAATTGAATTGAATTACTTTGACTCGAGTCAGATTCAAGTCGCAAAACTGATGAGATGAGACTAGACTCCTTACTGAGGGGGTTGCCACCCCCCTTGCACATAACATGTCGGTTTTTGACTTTATTCCGAAAAAGACAATTCTCCGACTGAGCTGTTTACAAGGTTAATGAATTGCAGCCGTGCAGAAGAGGAAAGAAGTGTTCGACCGATGGAGGACTTGTTGGAGCGTGTGGACTCAGCGTCCCTCTTTCATTCCTTCAACCAGCTTCTTGAAAAGGTCTCTGTTGCCAAAAACCTGTAAGGTAAAGGTGGGCTACGTTTGTCACATACACACATGTAGGGAAATTCATTCTCTTTAACCCTTATTTAACCCATCCCTCAAAGGAGCAGTGGGCAGCCATTTACAGTGATCTAAAAATATACACTGTATTTATCGGCTGATACATCGGATTTTTAAATAATCAAATATTTGTATATCGGCCTTAAAAATCGGTCGGGCTCTAGTTTACATCACCTGAATCAATTCTGAATATTGTCATATTCAGATTAGTAGAGGAATATTAGCGTGCATGTTGACATACTCAGTTGTGATGCTTTATCTGACCAAGGTCATGTCAAGGACCCTAAACTGACCCAAATGGACCCCCATTTAATAAGACTTTGTCCCAGGGTCCCCCATCTGACAGGGATTATGATTTCATCAAAATATATAGTCATATGTTCTGAGTTATAGTGAACGTGAGTGGTTCCCCCACCTCTTAAAGACCTCCTCCTCTTGAAGAACCACCGGCTTAAAAATGAATAGTTTGACATTTTGAGAAATATTCTTATTAGCTTTCTTGCCAATGTTCAGCTGAAAAGATCGATACCGCATCACATCTGTACGTTAACCCTCCTGTTGTCCTCGGGTCAAATGTTTCTATATCAGAACTATGAATGTTGAAAAAAAGTGACAAATGTTTAAAAAAAAACTACAAAAACATTTTTAAACACTGAAATTGACCCGAAAAATCTGAAAAAGCGACACAAAAAACATCCAAAACATTAGAAAAAGCAACAAAAAAATGTTTAAAAAAAAATGGACTAAAACAATTAAAAAACTGTTAAAAACAATGAGAAAGAATTGGACTAAAATTGACAAAAATGGCGAGAAAAGTGTAGAAAAAGAACAAAATGTTGAAATTTCAACCCAGAAAAACACAAAGTTGCATTGTTGACGGGAAGATAACACGAGGGTTAAAACTGACCGAACTAACTGGAAAAATGGCACGTTTTTTCATTTTTACCTGGCGGTGGGGGATGTTTCTTGGCTGAGTGCAGGACAACCAGGCTAGCTGTTAGCCCCTGGTTCCCGTCTTTATGCTAAGCTAACTGGCTGTGTAGCCATATATTAAAACTAACTACATTCAATGTGTTCATTTGTGAGGTTTAGTGCTGTTGGCACATTAAAAATGTCTAGGGATGTAGCATTTTGGATCTCTACAGGGAGGCTGTTCCAGAGGGGGCTGCAACGCTAAGGGCTCTGTCTCCAGAGGTACAGAGTCTGGTGTGGGGGGGATGGAGAGCACGCCCGCGTCTGAGGACCACAGGTTTCGGGGTGGGGTGTACGGATGGAGGAGGTCGGAGAGGTACAGCGGGGCCGGGGCACGAGGGATTTGTAGGTGAGAAGGAGGATTTTATATGTGATGCAGGACTTAATTGGGA
>JABXJD010000262.1:305000-310000 GCA_013375575.1 Percina caprodes | reverse complement strand
GGTGGTTCGGGCATCTGGTGAGGATGCCCCCTGTGGGCCCCCCTAGGGAGGTGTTCCAAGCACGTCCAGCTGGGAGGAGGCCTCGGGGAAGACCCAGGACTAGGTGGAGAGATTATATCTACAACCTGGCCTGGGAACGCCTCGGGATCCCCCAGTCGGAGCTGGTTGATGTGGCTCGGGAAAGAGAAGTTTGGGGTCCCCTACTGGAGCTGCTGCCCCCGAGACCTGATACCGGATGAAGATGGATGGATGGATGTACTTTACATTTTATTGCCCGTCCCCCCCATTGTTTTGGTCACTTTTTTCAACATTTTACAATCACTTTATTTGATGTTTTTGCCCCTTTTTCCAATGTTTTTGTCACCTTTTCAATGTTTTGGGTGCTTATTTTGGACAGGGTCTTTTTTTTTTTTTTTTTTACATTTTAGACACTTTATGGATATCCCATATTTTCTGATATATAAAAAACTTTGAATGTGGTCTATGTTTTATTAATAAAAGACTGAAGAAAAAAAAGGTATTTGGGGAAAGTTTTCCATCTGCGTAGACTCAAAGCTAACGGTATTCTGTCCAATGGGTGCGAAGATACGAAGCACCATCACGACACCAACAAAATAAACGGGATATAAATTGCTTTACAGAGCAGATATGAACCATTTATGAGACGTTTGATTTCAGTTGGATTGTCAGATCTCAACCGTTAGAGTGAGTATTTATTTGGTAACCAGGGGCAACTCTCTCTGAACGGTGTGCACCGTGTTGCTACGGTTTCCGTGGTGAACGACATGTTTCCTCGGGACGGTGTGAAACGGTGTGCGACGGGCTTTGAGTTGTTTCCCCTCGTTTGGTGGGTGTGTCACAGGTGTTATCCAATCAGCAGAGACGTGGCTGTGGGGCAACACAACAGGGTGTTTGCTCCGTGTTGTCGGGGCTGAACGCGGCCCTGACATTACCAGACCAAATCACGGATGCAAGTTTGGTCTGGCGCCTCTCAGTCCATTTGTTCGATTTCCAAGGAGGCGTTATCAAAGGCCGTAGACCATAATGCATCTGGATGGAACTGGATGGATCAACAACCAATCAGAGCAATGGAGCATGACGTAGCCCCGGGCCGAGGACGCGCGTGTGAGCCAAAAATTACGCCATCGTGTATTTTTGCTTCGCGAGTTGACAGTCATCGTATCAAAGCAGTCGTGTAGACGGGGACAACAACTCCTTAAACCTGCTTTCTATCTGATCTCCAGCAGGGGGGGGACTCCTTAAACCTGCTTTCTATCTGATCTCCAGCAGGGGGGGGACTACTTAAACCTGCTTTCTATCTGATCTCCAGCAGGGGGGGGACTCCTTAAACCTGCTTCCTATCTGATCTCCAGCAGGGGGACTACTTAAACCTGCTTTCCATCTGATCTCCAGCAGGGGGGGACTCCTTAAACCTGCTTCCTATCTGAATACCTGCAGGGGGACTCCTTAAACCTGCTTTCCATCTGATCTCCAGCAGGGGGGGACGCGTGTGGTTGCATTAGGAGGTCTGTTTCTGTAGAAGTCTCTGAGAAAGTGACCCACTTCTCACTTGATTTATTACCTCAGGAAACATCTTCATTAAAAGTTGATGTCTCAGCCGCTAGTTTGTCTTCTGCAACCAGAATGATGTAGAGTTTCTGAATCTTGTTGATTTTAACATTGGCGATGAAGCAGGGGGTGTTTTAGGGCGTGGCTACGATGTGATGGCCAGTGAAAGAGTGTAACGTGACGTTGCTCCTCCCTCTCTCCTCCATCTCGTCTAAAATCTCGACGACTCAGCAGATCTCCACAAACCACTGGGTGACGTCACACGTGCTCTGTCCATTAATATCATACAGTGGGTATGAGTATGGTTTTCATACATCTAGTTTTTATTTGTTGTGTGAAGCACTTTATAACATGGAGTTTAAAAACATGTGCTCTATACATAAAGATTATGAGTATTATAACGTGGGCGTCGTATTCTGGAAAGAGATGTTTCTGCCGAGTTTTCAAATGTAATTTTTCAATTTCCTGAGCGTCACAAATGAAATCTCACTCACCTCCGTAGGCAGAAAACCTCAAAAACCTCAACAAATGAAACCAAAACATGATGCTAAGCCTATGTGAGTGGATAAATAATGAGTCCTTTGGCCCCATTATGCACCAACACATCCTTTGATGAATAGCAATGACCAACGCACACGTGCATTTAAGTTACATCAACATGTGTGTAAGATGATTTAGTGATGGACGCTGATCGAGCGAAGGCTAGGCACGATTATCTGCTCTCACAGGTCTCAACGCTCCGTTTGTCCACAGCGTGGAGGACGCTGCAGTGGACCCGTCCCTCCGCGCCGCCGTGCAGCGGCCGAGGACAAACGGCGGCTGGATGGGATGGAGGAAGTCCAGTTTCTGGGGGGGGGGGGGCTGCGTCCGCTGCATCACAGGGATCTCCAGCAAACGTCTGTGTGGCTGCGGCTTCGTGCTGGACTCGAGTGTTGAGGACCAGGACCAGGACCAGATGCTCCAGCGGCTACACGGCGAGCATCTCTCGCTGCTGCTGCTTCAGGGGACGATCCCGCTCTGGAACAAACATTCACACGTTGTGGAGTTCTGTGCAATCTCATTACTGTGCAATATTTAGTATTTAACCATTTAATCTCATTACTGTGCAATATTTAGTATTTAACCATTTAATCTCATTACAGTGCAATATTTAGTATTTAACCATTTAATCTCATTACTGTGCAATATTTAGTATTTAACCATTTAATCTCATTACTGTGCAATATTTAGTATTTAACCATTTAATCTCATTACAGTGCAATATTTAGTATTTAACCATTTAATCTCATTACTGTGCAATATTTAGTATTTAACCATTTAATCTCATTACTGTGCAATATTTAGTATTTAACCATTTAATCTCATTACAGTGCAATATTTAGTATTTAACCATTTAATCTCATTACAGTGCAATATTTAGTATTTAACCATTTAATCTCATTACTGTGCAATATTTAGTATTTAACCATTTAATTTCATTACTGTGCAATATTTAGTATTTAACCATTTAATCTCATTACTGTGCAATATTTAGTATTTAACCATTTAATCTCATTACTGTGCAATATTTAGTATTTAACCATTTAATTTCATTACTGTGCAATATTTAGTATTTAACCATTTAATTTCATTACAGTGCAATATTTAGTATTTAACCATTTAATCTCATTACTGTGCAATATTTAGTATTTAACCATTTAATCTCATTACTGTGCAATATTTAGTATTTAACCATTTAATCTCATTACTGTGCAATATTTAGTATTTAACCATTTAATCTCATTACTGTGCAATATTTAGTATTTAACCATTTAATCTCATTACAGTGCAATATTTAGTATTTAACCATTTAATCTCATTACAGTGCAATATTTAGTATTTAACCATTTAATCTCATTACTGTGCAATATTTAGTATTTAACCATTTAATTTCATTACTGTGCAATATTTAGTATTTAACCATTTAATCTCATTACTGTGCAATATTTAGTATTTAACCATTTAATCTCATTACTGTGCAATATTTAGTATTTAACCATTTAATTTCATTACTGTGCAATATTTAGTATTTAACCATTTAATTTCATTACAGTGCAATATTTAGTATTTAACCATTTAATCTCATTACTGTGCAATATTTAGTATTTAAACATTTTGCATTTAACCATTTAATCTCATTACTGTGCAATATTTTGCATTTAACCATTTAATCTCATTACAGTGCAATATTTAGTATTTAACCATTTAATCTCATTACAGTGCAATATTTAGTATTTAACCATTTTGCATTTAACCATTTAATCTCATTACTGTGCAATATTTTGCATTTAACCATTTAATCTCATTACTGTGCAATATTTAGTATTTAACCATTTAATCTCATTACAGTGCAATATTTAGTATTTAACCATTTAATCTCATTACTGTGCAATATTTAGTATTTAACCATTTAATCTCATTACTGTGCAATATTTAGTATTTAACCATTTAATTTCATTACAGTGCAATATTTAGTATTTAACCATTTAATCTCATTACAGTGCAATATTTAGTATTTAACCATTTAATCTCATTACTGTGCAATATTTAGTATTTAACCATTTAATTTCATTACAGTGCAATATTTAGTATTTAACCATTTAATCTCATTACAGTGCAATATTTAGTATTTAACCATTTAATGTCATTACTGTGCAATATTTAGTATTTAACCATTTAATCTCATTACAGTGCAATATTTAGTATTTAACCATTTAATCTCATTACAGTGCAATATTTAGTATTTAACCATTTCATTTCATTAATAATTATGTATTATTTAATGCTTAACACTTTCATTACAGTGCAATATTCAATACTCAGGACTTTAGATACACCAATAACTATATTATTATTATTATTATTATTATTATTGTACAAACCCTTTATCTTTCTTACTATTTTGTATGTACTGTATATACGTGCTCTCAGGAACTGGGCACCACGATCCCCCCCTCTCTTTTTTCTTCTTATTCTGCACTACTTACATTATATATTTTAATATTTCGTGTTGACACTGTAAAGGTTTTGCTTCAATCTCGTTGCACAGGTACTGCACTTGTGTATAATGACAATAAAGGCTTTCTATCTATCTATCTATCTATCTATCTATCTATCTATCTATCTATCTATCTATCTATCCTTACAAGGTGGAGCATGGACAAACACTTATAAGGGCGTCCTTATAAGGAGATAAGGACCTTCCTCCACAACGCTGCCGAGGAAGGTCTGGCTAGTCCACACAGCATGCTGGGATGCGCTCTGGTTTATTGGAGTTTCTTTAACCCTCCTGGTGTCTTTGGGTCAAATTTGACTCCCTTCCAAAAAGTTTCTATATCAGAAATCTGGGTTTCTTTCAAACAAATTTTCCAAAATAAGTAACGTGGACGGTT